>JASDQU010501538.1:24718-61798 GCA_032191745.1 Picea mariana | reverse complement strand
AAAATCCTATGGTGATGAAAATACGTAATGATGGATAAATGCATTATATTTAATATGAATACTAGCTGAAGGTGATTGGATTGTTGTTGTTACAATTTCAAGATCAGTTTTGGAGCTATTAAAAATGTTACAAGTGGAATTATTGAATGCATTTTGGTGAATGCATGAATATATTCTATAACATAGAAATGATTATGCTAACAACTGAAATGATGTGAGTATTGCTAACTCATGAAGTAGAAAACACTTCAGGAACTGTTATGTATTACAACAAGAAAGTTGCAGGTCAAAGAAGCTACATAATGATAAATTACAGAAAAGCTCTGTTGAGGGAACAGAGTGGTAAAAATATTTCTGGATAGAAGAAAGAAATATGGGTTGATAATACATGTATACGTAAAGATGAGTTCATTCCAATAGATAGTTGGATTGATGGAAGTGATTGAATTGTAGTTGTAAACAATTCTAAGATCACTTTGTGATTTTGTTTTGAATCATTTTCATTTCCATATATATATGCTCTTGTAACAATAGGCATTGGTATTCTTTATGGGCTTACAACACTGCCATATCCAAGACCCTTTCCTCCTGCAATTTCAACATTCCTCAGCCGAACAAATTGTCAACATCTCATGTATATATATATTCAACATTCCTCAGCCCATAAAGAATACCGATGCCTATTGTTACAAGAGCCAAATTGTTATGAGCAGAAGCTCAAGTCTAGAAGTTTTATTTTTTCTATATAAAACAGTTTTGGGAATTATGATTTGATGATTACTGACGAATTTTTTTGGCTGAATGTAAATTGAAGTAATTGTAGGTATAATGGTGTTGGATATGGCAAGGATGTAAGCCCATAAGGAAGACTGATATCTATAGCTACAAAGCCAAACATTATGAGCAGAAAGCTCATGCTTGGAAAAAAACAATTTCCTATATAAAACAGATTTGACATTTATGATTGGAAATGGTTATAATGATATCTCATGATGAATGTATGTGTATAATATAGATGAGATGTTGGATATGCTGGAAAGCATGGAAATGGATACTTTTGTGACATGATAATACTGTGTCCCTAGAAATATCCTTGTGAAAGGAAGCCTTGGTCAGGAAAGATGGATCGGTTGAGGGTCTGTATAGCAGAGAAGGGGATGCATGAGCCTCAGCCTGGAAGGTGAGTTACCACGAGGAAGAGGAGACTTTGATAGCTCTTGATTGGGTTCATGCACACAATGGGTATGTCAAAGGAAAATAGTGAGACAAGTTAACGAGATAGCCATATGAATGCATATCCACAAACCACACAGATAAGTATTGTACTAGATTATGAAAATTTATTCTTAGATTATGAACAAAAATAAAAAAAGTTATGCACAAATTGTGAACTGACATGCTCGTTGATTTGAAATGTTGTAGGAAAACAATGAATGTTGAGGATCTATAAAAGTACCAGACTATGAGGGAAAAGATGAAGGTGATACTGGAGCAACTGAATGACAAGGGAATAGAATGAAGAAAGTCAAATGGACTTGGTGCAGTTGGAGTTCTAGAAGCCACAACTTTGAAACTTCCTGGCCGAGTGCACTGAAGCCCCGGAGAGAAGTGGAACAGCCTGATGGACTGCATGGTAGAGAAATGGGTTCATTTCTTTGGGTTGTGCAGGGCTGAGAGGGAAGGAGAGTTTGTTGGTTGGAACAACTGCCAGAAATATAAATTATGAAGATCATTATAAATGTTTTGGGTCGGAATGCCTATGTATACATGTTTAATTTTAGGCTGGAGTGCCTATGTATATAAGATTGGGAAGGATTTTCTGTGTGGATTAAGGCTAGCGGGCATGGATTTGTAATGTTAATAACATTGGAATGGTGTTGTGCACTGAGGAAAGTGCCAAAATAAGGGGAGGGGGATGTAACATTTTGGTTCTAACTCTTATGAACTATAATGTATTATGTAAATATGAATTAGGATGGTGAGCCAGTAAAGTTGAAAAGGGGACAGAGTGCCTAGGAAATGTAACACTTCATATACATTAATAAAATACACTGTTGGATGCAAGACAGACAAGGACAGAAGAGATAGGGGGTTATGAATCCATGAGAGAGGGGGTGTGAGGGGATAAGTATTTTTATTATTATTTTATTTTACCCATAATTGATTTTATGGAGAAAAGAGGTTACATGATCTTCTTGGGGGAGGCCATGTGGTTCTTGATTTCCAAGTAATTATATAAACCCATCTTTGGTTTGGGTGGGGGTTCATTGGTTATTATTCATTCATTATTACACCTTTCCCACTCTTCATTCTTGGGAGCCTCACTCTTGTTGCATTTATATGCTCTTGGTCTGAGCATGGATATGAATGGATGTGTGAGGGTGGCTTGGGGTGAATTTAGGGGACCGTTCTTCCCTTGGTGCATTTTGTTCCTTTTTTCTTCTTTCCTCTTCACTCACTGTTGCTAGTTCGTATGCTCTTGGGCTGAGCATGGAAACGAATGGAAAGAAGAGGAGAGCCAATGATGAATGGTTGTAATAATTATTTATCATTCTAGGAGGGAATGGATGTCTATGTGCATGAGCTTGATGGAAGTTTATATAGAACCATCCACAACTGCAAGTCCTAAGAGTCCCAGCAGGGAGATTCTTAACCAGAAGCACTGGACCCTTGGAAGGAGATGGACAACCTGAGGGACTACATGGTAGAGAAGGGGGTCCATTCTCTTGGGGTTTTGCAAGCTGGGTAGAAGAGAGTTGGTGTACTTGGATTGATGTGAGTGTTGAAATTCCTATGATAGCTTGAGTGATGAGAGGCCTGTTATTTATGAGATCGATGGCAGTTCAGATGGAACTATCCACAACTGAGAGTCCTTGGAGTTTCCAGTAGGGATATTTCTTGACTAGTAGCACTGGAGCCCTGGAGAGAAATGGAATAGCCTCAGGGAATGCATTGCGAAGAAAGGCGTTCATTTCTTAGGGTTGTCCAGGTTGAGGGGGAAAGAGAGATGGAAATTAGGATTTTATCTGAGGTTGGAAAACCTGAGAGATACTTATCCAACTTCTGTGTGTTTAGACTTGGCCTAGGACCCATCCTTATGGATTCATAGCCCTAGCTCAGGGGTGACCTGCTGTTGAGAGTAAATGAAAAACAATCTTTATGGTTGGGAGGAACGTCCTTGGTTTGCATCCAATTGGTGAACATTTACTTACAAAGATAAGTTATCTTTGTTTTTTTTGTGTAATGTTTATTTCCGATGTGTATTTAATTATCTCTGAGATATGTATTTTTTATGTGCCTGTCTGATGGCTATTTTTTTTTCATGGCACATTGTTTATCTCTTTTATTTTTTGGCATGGATCTTGATTAATGCATGTGGTTCTTTAATGCTTGTTTTTAGATTAAATGTTGTTAAAATTCGAGATTCGTTCAGAGAATTGAGTCTTGCGACTGCAGCATGCCCCGCCTGCTGGTGGCTGGGTGTGTTGCAACCTATTTAAGTGGTGTAGTCGGGCATGTGGCTGGTTGGGTATGTTACAATGGACTATTCTTGTTCCTTTCTATACTACACTTCTTACAAAATTATTTGAATTCATTTCTGCATAATTCTTCACTATGATCCGTCCTCGAAACCTTAATTCTCTTCTCTATTTGATTCTCCACAAGAGCCTTAAACTCTTTGAATTTTTCAAAGGCTTCATATTTCTTCCGAAGGAAATAAATATATGTACTCCTAGGGAAGTCATATATAAATGAGAGATAGTACACATATTTACCTAGTGATGGAACCAAGACAAGTCCAAGCACATCATTGTGCACCAAATGTAAAATTCCCTTTGCCCTTGTACCACCAAAGGAGAATCTTACATGAATGTTCTTCCCATATAAAAATGTTCACATAAATCAAAATCTAGAGAGAAATTTTCCATACCTTCAACCATAACTTTACCATGTAGTACTCGAAGATCCTTCTCTCTGATATGCCCCAATATTTGACGCCACAACATTGTCTTTTCTCTAGAGAATGTATAATTGTTTCTTCTTCATCTCTATTATTAGGAACAATGGACCTGTTGCACTAGTCACTAATATTTCTTCCCAACATCTTATACAAGGTTCCAATCTGAACTCACTTTAACAACACCATTGCTCCTCGAACCATCTTGCAATTTCCCTTTTCAAACACTGTTTTTACACATGCATCATCCATCTTTCTTACAAAAATCAAATTTATGGCCAATCCTAGGATGTGCAGAACACCAGGGAGTGTTCTAATCCTACCATCCATGAGCTTTAACTTCAATTTTCTCCATCCTATGATTTTATCTATCAAGTCATCTCCTACAAAAACATCACCTCCATCATACCTTTTGTTGGCTTTCACTCTTATATTTGTATTTGTCTTACTTAGGATTCCTTATGGGTTATTCTAATTCTATCTTACTATCATAGATTGACCCTAGTTCAGATTTGATAAGCTCCCAACAAAATCCCTTTAAAAATATTGGCCCCTCTGGTAGACCAGAAGGCAACACAACACACAGGGTGTACTATGTAGTCTCACCTGAGATAGCTCTATGCGTGGATACAATACTCAGGTGTTTGCAACCTGGGAGTGAGTGGAGATATGTGTATGTACTTTTTAATCTTTATTCATTCAGTCTAACATATAATTATAGAATTCGTTCTATTCATGCATGTGGAATACCAGATCTAACTAGTTAATTCATTCATATACCATTCAACAATTAATCAACAATAAATACGCATACATTCATTCACATAACACAAATGTTACCATGGTTCACCCCCTTCTGGGCTACATCCACAAAGATCTATCTCTCAATATTTCATTATGGTTCAATAGTATATCATGCCACGTGTGCTTACATTCTTAGGTCTCATTCCTTTCCCCAGGCTCCTCGACCCCTCTGAGGATGACTTGATCTCACCAAGATCCTTAGCCTGCAATCTAACCCTCAGGATCGATTCGCTCACTACTCCCCTAGATCACCAGCTTAATGACTGGTACAATGCTTACAACTCTCTATTTCTCTATGTACCCCTTTACATGGCTCTCTCTTTCCCCTTTCTCTCTCCCCCATCTCCCTTTCCTAAGTAGTACTTATTTATATCCTTGGCTCACCATCCATTACAATACATTACAAAAACCCTAACCCTAGCATTGTTAGGTCTTCCTTGCATGCACGCCTCACCTGCTTCTCTTACACGTGCTTCTTTTCCTTCCAGTTGTCCTTTCCTCCTTGCATGCTTCTCCTCCAAAAATAACCTTTCTTCCTAACTAGGCCTACATGCAAAAATCCCCAAAAACTGACATGTGTCTCGTCCCGAGCCACCTAAAATTTGTGTTATTCTTCACTAGCTCCTGCAAGAGCCTGGAAATTCTCTGTGAGTTTCTTTGCTTGTGTTTGAGCCTGTGCAGTCTTCTCCTTGAGTGCATCCAATACTTACACTGCAATCTTGTCGTATATCATCTCTGCGCACTCTACCTGAGTTTGTGCCATGTTCTTCTTTGTGTCTTCTTCCTGCACAATGACCTCTACTGCCCTCTCTTGGAGAGCTTCCATTTGAGCTTGTGGCTCCTTCTTCTGTGTCTACGCAACTATGAATTCTTCTTGTAACTTCTTTATATCCTATGCTCCTTTAAGGTGCTCAGTGATTGGCATTGTCTTATGCCTCTGCTTGAGGTCCTGGATAGCTTCACTTATTTTCTCCTCTTCTTGGTCCCACTATTGGACCTGTTGATCCTTCTCTAGCTCCATCCATAGTTGTGTTTCTTTATTGAACAAGTCGACAGCTGCGCGGACTTGTTGCTCCATCTCCTCCATCTTCTCTGTTGCTTCCTACTTCCTTTGGTTCTTCACCTCCAAGGGAGTGGTAGGCATGAGTTTTTCCTGGAGGTGCTCGATATCCTACCTGCATTGATCGATTGTCTGCACAATATGATCAATCTTTTGCGTCGCCATGAGCTCTGTTGTCTGCGCATTCTTTGGAATTTTTTCATAGGCTACAACCAATCCCTACTTGAGCTTTTCGATGCAATATTTATCGTATTTAGTCTTGATCTTGACTTGCTCAAGCACCAATTCAAAATATTATTTGTTTTCCTTCATCTGCTACAGTTCTCCTTCATCTGTGCATGTGCACGACTGTACCTCCTGCATGACACTGAATTGCAGTTTTTACAGTTCCTTGGTTGGTATCCGTGTCATTACCAACTCTATTTAGGTCAGATATTTCAAGGGTGTCTGATCCACAATTTCATCCATGCACAACATGTTGGGTGTAACGTGAAACATCAAGCTCGATTGTGTTGTCTTATAGATCCTATCTTGCTCAGGCGATCCAGCCTTGGCTCCTGTCTGTGATGTTGTGGGGACTGATTCTATTCCTCTGTCATCCCTTTGTGTTTCTATGATATGATCGACAAGCTTCCTCATGTCTTCCATCTCATCCTGAATCCTGTCTCTTTGGCATTAGGCTTCATCAAAATCTTTTGTTGTTCGATCCTGAATCATATGGGCCACGAGATTTGTGTCCTCCTCCATGATCGTATATTCTAGTGGCATTTTCTACGCCTTAGCTTTTATTTGTGCACACCCCATTTGTATAATTGGCCTCTTGGTCTGGCCTTTCTCCTACTGAGTAGCACTTGATGTGGTCCCATGTGTTGTATCAGTATCTTTTTCTTGTTCCTGCGGCACCTGGGTGTTGTTCTTGTTCCCCGCCTGGATACCTTTCTTGGATGCACCCCCTTTCTTCTATTGCGCTAGGTTCTAACCTGTCTTTGGCTTCTTGGGCGTCATTTTGTCTCCTGAAAGTGTTTGTTCTTTCCCTACATCAGCCTCCTTATCGACAAACATCTCTTGATTCAAGTATGGAATCCTCCAGTCACCGACGTGCCAATCCTTGATGGCCATTTCTACGTCCTCTTCCTTGACACAGTACCATAGTTGTATCCATTGGTTCTTGGGATCCTTCTGTGCTTGGATCCATACTGTATGCCTAGTCTCTTTGAAGTTGTCTATGCCTGGATATTATGTGACTACTTCTGACATAATCTACCAAGTGTTGGCAATGATTTCCTGTCAATTGTTGTAATACCCTACAAACATGCCTGCATTCACACTTTTGTTCTTAGGGTATGAAGTGCTCCCTAGTGATAGATATCATGTCACATGACATCAATTGGATCTCTCAGAAAATTATGTATACTTGGTCTCCCTCCATCCAACCAAGAAGATCAGGACAAGTAGCCAAGAATAATGAAGTTTTGTCCCAATGTCCTACGTGTCCTTGCAGTCTTCTAGGAACAGATTCAACAAGCATGGGGCCCAACTGAGTATAGTGCCCTCCACACACTGTGTTGTAGCAGCGACAACCCAGGTAGGGACTTCCTCTTTTCGACACTTCCTAATTAACTTGCACGCCATGATTTTTGTGGCCATCCTTGTTGTTGCATTACTAATGCGCTTAATTATGATTCTGCACGACCCTTTTTCTATACCATATGTCTTCTTCATTTTATTTCTAGTTCCTTCTCCTTCGTTTTGTCATTGAGGAACTCTGCAGGTGTCTCCCCCCATGGTGGCAACTCTGTAATATATGTGATGATCTCTATGTCTATCGTGACGAGCTCTTACACCCATAGGTATCCTCCGTGGGTAACTTCCATCAGTTGCTTGACGCAGTTGGTTACGTCTCAGACCCTTCCAAAGTGCAGGATCTCCAGCATGCTTAGAATCTTGGTTTTTCCAGTCCAGTTGCCCACTGTTTTGGTTGGTTAATTGGTTCTATAAAGTGTCCTATACCCACAGTATCCAGGTAAACTTTATTTTCAAACTCCAGAAACTTATCTGTGTCAGTCACATCATGATTTGAGTACTGTATTGTTTCCACATGGCCTAACAAGTTACTTCCGACACAGACCCCTTACGGAATGCAAGGAAAGACTATTGCTACTACATCCTTCCTGTGCAGTGATCTTTCTACTGGCTTCTTGACTTGCAGTGTGGTGGATGACTCGAAGTTCTAGCCTCCATTGTTCTCTCTTCTTCATACTCCTATGCCCGACCAATGACATCTTCTACTACTCCCTCCTATGGCTGCTCCGGCGTGGTTGTGTGTGACCTTTCTAGTGTGGTCATTCCTTCTTGGTTTGGGATCGTCCCATTAACCCTAAGGGTTTCTTCAAGGATTTTCAAGCATGAAGGATTTCTTGTATCCTAGGTCGGCTCTCTCTGTCCTACTTCCATCATACCAATATCCATACCCACTGGTGTTTTCTGTTGGGTATCCTCCACCACTAGTGTGGGGCTTCCTAGTGCCATATTGGGTGATGGGATTTCTTCCAAGTTGACTAACTATGGAGGTCGAGGTGGTTGTTCTTCGCTTTCATGTGGTTGTTGAGGTGCTTTGAGGTTACTTTGAGGTCGTCTGCAAGCCTGGCTCAATGCTCCTAGCTTGGGTGGTGCCATGGTGGTAAAGTTGTTCTCTGCCAAGCTTAGTTGGCTCTGTAACTTCTGCAGACTCTCTCTCTTCTATGTATACTCTATCGCTCTGTGCTTCTTTTAGTTTCATAATAACCCTTATGATCCCTGTGTCCTTACCTTATATAGGAATCGTGTGAAACTTCTCGAAGACATTACCCAACTTGTGTTTTGAATGAACTGGCACGTCTCGCATACTTGCCATTGAATTCCCTTGCCGACGCTAGTTGGCACGATTAATGCAGCGTCCCGTCAATCATTTCTGTCATTCAATTTTGATAGTCATTGTCAGTTGGCGCTTATTTTTTGTACCTTCCATTTGCTCCTTTTAGTGATTGTTGGTCCTTTCTTCGTTGCGCTAATGTTTCTGGGTGCATGTGCGCATTCTCTTTTCGGTGCGCTATGCCTTTGTTGTTATCTTTTGATGTCCGACATGATAACCCCTCTGTTAGTTTTTTTTTTTAAGTGCTAGGAGGTCAATTGTCCCTATAGAGATTCAGTCGACTCCCATTTATCATCCCTCTGATTTATGTTCCTCCTAAATCCTTCAACTGTACAAATCCCCCATCTATGATAGTATTTACTTTGTATGGTCCTAACCAATGCATTCTGAGTTTTCCTGGGTGTTGAAGATATTTACTGTCATACACCAAGACTAAGTCTCCCTCCTTGAAATTTTTCTTCTTTATGTGTCTATCATGCCAAACTTTGTCCCTTGCTTTCTGTACTTCTTGGTGAAACCCTTCTAGAATCCTATATTCCTCCATGATCATCAATTGACTTATCCTTTCACGTATTGTGACTCTCTCTATCATTTTGGTAATTGCTGCTACATATAGACTAGGTACCAAAAACTCTAATGGCACCACTACTTCTTGTCCATACACCAATCTGAATGGTGTCTACCCTGTTAATTGTTTGCATGTGGTATTGCACGCCCACAATACTATTGGTATCTTCAAGTCCCAATTGTCCCTATTAACGTTGTAGATCTTTGTCAGTGCAGTCTCAAGGATCTTATTAAAGGATTCCACTGTTCCATTTTCTTGAGGATGATATGGTGTAACCTTTTGATGATAAACTTCAAACTCCTTAGTCATATCCTTAATAGTGTTGTTAATGAAGTGAGTGCCTTGGTCACTCATCAAAATCCTTGGGAATCCAAATCTAGTGATCACTTTCTCAAACAAGAAGTGTGTTGTTGTCTCTGTGATGCAATATTTTACTAGTGTTGCTTCTGCCCATCTTGTTAAGTACTCTATTGCAATAATAATGTACCTCTCTCCTGACCTTTTTTCTAGTGGTTTAAATGGTCCCACAAAATATATTGCCCATTTTTCGAATACTTGCAAGGTTACTTGTGGTCTCAAGGGAATCTTGTCCCTTCTATTTAGTTTACCAACCCTTTGACATACATCACATTTCATACAGTAGTCCTTTGAGTCTCTATGAACAATCGGCCACCATAGTCCTGTGCGCAATACCTTTTGCACGGTAGTTTTTCCTGCATAATGTCCTACTACTATTCCCTCATGGGATTCTACTAAAATCTGAGGTCTTTCATGTTCTAGCAAACATATTCTCAAGATGCTATCTGCACCCATTTTGTATAAGTGTCCTAAAATCAATTGATAGTATGTAACCCTGACTACCAGACTTTTCTTTTGCGCAGTGTTGAATTATTGTGGTGCAGTCCATGTACTCAAGTATTAGATGATGTTTGCGAAGTATTCACTGACTATTTGGACTGAAAATAAATGTGCGTCGAGAAATTTTTCCTATAGATTCGTAGGTTCCTCCCCATTAGTGATCCTCGATAGGTGATCAGGTCCTGCATTCAAATTCCCTGGTTTGACTATCACTTCAAAGTCAAGTTCCTGAAACAACAATAACCATCGACAAATTCTCCCCCCCAACACTATCTTGTTGACGGGGTATTTGAGAGTTGAATGGTTTGTGAACATATTGAAATGCTTTGCCAATAAATAATGCCTGAAATTTTGAAGTGCATACACCATAGCTAAGCCTTCTCTCTCTATGGTATTGTAATTATAATCTGATTCTGACAGTTTTCTGCTAGCAAATTCTATAGGATGGTCCAATTCTCTTGATCATGGCTGCTCTAGAATAGCTCCAAGTGCTATGCATTATGCATTTACATGCACATAGAATATATTTTCCCAATATTGGAATACTAGTATTGGTATGGTTACCATATTCTCTTTCAGGGTGTCCATTCGACGCTGATAGTCCTCATTCCATTGAAACTTGTTGTCTTTTCTTAACAATTTCTTCATTGGCGTGGTGATCTGTGCATACCCCTTTATAAATTTCTTGTAGTATCCAGTGTGTCCCAATGTCTCTCTTAATTGACAGAATGATTTTGGTAGTGGTAGATTAACAATTACTGCAATCTTGGTTGGATCTACTAGAAAGTCTTGTTTGCATACTATATGGCCCAATAGTATCCCAAAAGGTGTTCTGAAGATGAAATTCTTGATATTTAATGATATCTAACACTACCTGCAGATTTCTAACATCATCCTCAACACCCCTACACGTTCTTTCAACAGACTATAGACTGTCCAATCGTCCAGATATATCTCTAGAAATTGGTGGATGAATTCTTTGAATGAAGCTATGAATACTCTGAAAAATATTGTTGGTGTGTTCCTCAATCCAAAAGAGATGACTGTATATTGGTAGGATCCCCATTATGTGGAAAAATTGGTCTTGTATATTTCTTTCAGTGCTATCTTGATCTGATGGTATCCTGAGAATCTGTCGGTGAATGAATAAGCTTCATGTCCTCCTAAGTTCTCCAACACCTCATCTGTGAAAGGAGTAGGGAACGGGTCATGTAGGCACACATCATTCATCTTCCTCAAATTGAAACATGTCCTTATCCCCCCTTGTTTATTTTCTTGAACTACTATTGGCTTTATCCATTTAGATTCCTCTACAGGTTCTATGATTCCAGCCTCCAACATCCTATCGATTTCGGCTTTGACTTTTTGCTTATATATAGGGTTTAATCTATATGGGCGTTGTTTGATCGGTCTTGCCTCAGCTCTGAGTGGTATCTTCATTTCTCCTATCTCTCCTTCTATGCCTTTCATTTCTATGAACTTTGTTGGGAATAGGTCACTGTACTCGCGCAGTAACTCTGTTATTCTTTCCACTATTTGCTCATCCCAATAGTCTCCAATGCTGGCCATTTTAGGGTTCTCAACTCTCCCAATGTTGACTTTGATCACCTTGATCAACGTAGAAAATAATTCTAATTATAGAGGTGGACCTTCCAATTCTCTTTAGCCTTCAACTTCCTCAATCTAAATATTTTGTGGGTCTTCTTCATCTGGTGCTTCTTCCTGCACGTGGTAGCATGACAGTAGTTCTTTTACTGTCTGTATGTGTTGTTGTTGTTCTTCTGTCATGCATTGAACTTCCGGTTGTTTAATAAATATCACCCATATGATTTGTTTGAGTGATAAGTCTATGTTGGGTTTCTCATGCTCAAATGAGAAAGTGAAAATAAAGTTTTGTTGTAGTATTGTCTAGTGTGTAGCTCCTCTGCGCAATTCCTAGTCTATATACCTTTTTTCTGGGATTCCCTTCTAATGTGTGAACAAAATGATGAGGCCATTCCTTTGGTGGTGTCATTCTCCATAGTGTTCTGCACTTTTCCAAGTGTTCTATTGGTGCCCCCTTTCCATCAAATTTTTGCAGCTGGTTGCTTCCCTGTTCTATGCCAAACCTAATGCGCATTAATCGCTTAGTACCAGTCCTTAACTGTTTCTTTGTGTGCACCCCACCATCTTGCAGGTGTTGCCTTGAGTGTTATATCCAGGGCTAAGAGCCTATGATTGTCTAATATTTCATATTTTTATCATGTTAATAATACTTCTAAGTCACTCACCCCATGGAAGCTAGGAGGTTCCCTTATCTCCGTACCTACCCATCTTACTACGCGGTCTATTCTTGCGCATATTCTTGTGGAGACTTCATGTAACCTCTGCTGCCAATTTTCTATGCCCGTATCTGATTCCGACGCACATGATGTGATACTTCTCCATCTTAGTACCCCACTTGCAGTCGGGTTCACATAATCTTATTCTCACGCAGTTGTTCTGTACAACTTTGGTACCAGTCCTTAACTGTTTCTTTGTGTGCACCCCACCATCTTGCAGGTGTTTCCTTGAGTGTTATATCCAGGGCTAAGAGCCTATGATTGTCTAATAGTTCATATTTTTATCATGTTAATAATACTTCTAAGTCACTCACCCCATGGAATCTAGGAGGTTCCCTTATCTCCGTACCTACCCATCTTACTACGCGGTCTATTCTTGCGCATCTTCTTGTGGAGACTTCATGTAACCTCTGCTGCCAATTTTCTATGCCCGTATCTGATTCCGATGCACATGATGTGATACGTCTCCATCTTAGTACCCCACTTGCAGTCGGGTTCACATAATCTTATTCTCACGCAGTTGTTCTGTACAACTGGTTAATTTTCTCTAGGTCCAAGAAAGTAGGCTCTACAAACCTCTCCCCTTCCGATGGGTCCATTGGCACAATGAATCTGTATTATCATGACTCGAATTTCATATTCCTCATCTTTAAGTCGATTACGACCCATTTTTCAAACTCCCAATCCAAGACAAGCAATGTTGGATAAGGTGTTGTGCCATCTACTATATCGATTACTTAGAAGTCGACTTTAGTGCACACTCCATCCAAATCTACTGTCACTCCTTTTAGTCTTCCAATTGGTAGAACTCTGTGTTGATTTGCTAGTTTCAGTTGAACATGTGAATATCCTAATGTGGGTTATCCCATACATTTCCATGTCTTCTTAGGTAATACATTTACTTTGGATCCTAAATCCAGTATAATATTTCCCATGTTGAAATCTCCGATGTTGGCGTTCAGTCTGAATTCCTTGTTTGTTCTCCTTCGTGTATCCAGATGATTAATTGGTTTTTGTTCTAGCTTTCCTTCTGCCTCTATGCTACATATTTATATCATATTTTGTAATACTTTAAAAGATGATGGATCTTTTAGTAGTTTAACATAGGATGGAAAAAAACTGTTAATCATACTTACTTGTCCCAGTGGATGTTTTTCTTCAGTGTGATCCAACGATGGAGGCATCTCGTATGTTGGTACTTACTTATTATATTGTGCAGTTGATTTCGATGCAATGTATGGATTCATAAATTCTTTTATATTTTTTTTGAATATATCCTTTTCGTTCTACGCATCAAACTGCTTCTTTGGTTCGGCATTATTTTTCACCCATTGGTGTTGTGTTGGCTCTTGTCTTACTGCGTCATTTCATGTTTTAGCTCCTCCCTGTGTAACTATGTTGATGTTTCTTCCTTCATCCCTTTCTTATATTGAAATCATCTGAACATTCTAATTGTTTTGATTTCTCTTCTCCTATATCTTCCCTAATTTTTTTGAACATTCTTTGGTGTCATGATCTGATGCGCGACAATACATACAGGTCGCAGGTGGAAGTGGACATTCTATTGCATAGTGTCCTAGTTATTGACAGTTGTGGCATACCACTGGTCCTTTGCCTCTTCCAAAACCTCCTCTTTCTCTTCCTCCACCTCTGTAGCTAGCTCGATTCCCTCGTGGAGCATTATAATGAGGTGCCAGGTTATACTGTGTGGGATTATAGTGTGGCTACGTGATATTGTATTGCGGTTGCACAGTGTTATATTGTTGTTGCACAGTTTTATATTGCTTCTACGCGGTGGTATACGAGGATGGTTCTTGGTTAAACTATGGTGCGGATTTCCCGATCATCATTTCTACCTGTACCCTGTACACATATCATGTTCTTTCCCTCATGAGGTACATGGTTCTGTAATCTTTGTCATCATGGTCTACTGACTTGCAAAAGTTGGAATACGAGCTCTTCGGTACTGTCTAGTACTTCTGCATCATTGGGAAGTGATATGGATCATGTCCCTTCTTACATATTTCACACCATAGTTCTCATGTTGGAAACAGGTTTGGCATTCTTGTTTCCATGTACTGCGCGAATGTTGGACATTCATTTTTATGGTGTCCTTATGTCCTACATGTGGACCAAACGACTTGTCTTTTGTCCTTACCTTTGTTCTGGATTAACTAGAATGTTAATTTCTTCAGATCCTCCTTCAAATCCTCTATGGATGGATCTGTCTTCTAATATTGGTTCTCTTCTAGTTGTAGGATTTCCTATAGAGCCTCTACCTATGTCTGAAACTTTTGTTGTCGCAACAGATATTTCAAGTGTGGTAGCAGTGAATTGACGAACATATTCCTATGTTGCATGTATGTCTTGACATATTTTAGCTTTCCCTTAAATTGTTTGAATATTTGTTCAATATCCCATATCAATTCTCCTGGTTTTTGTCTAATATATATCATCTTGTTCATGTATTGATCCTCTGAACTAGGTTTCTAGAACTCATTTATCAGCAAATTCTTGATCTCTCCAATCGTTCTGGTTGTCCCTGGAGGAATGCTTGCAGCTAAACTCATGTACCAATCCATTGTGCGATATCTTAGTGTGATAGATAAGTGTGAAATATTAGTATCCTCATATGTGATATGTTTCTCTTCCCAAATCTTTTCACAGATAAACAAGTGCTTCTCTGGGTCCTCCGATGCCTTTCCTTTGAATTCTGGTAACCTAATGGTGGGATCATGTCCTGCCATCCTGAATGTTGAACTAATACCTCTGCGCAGTGTATATACTTGACTAATGATTCCTGAGATGTCTCCTACAGTTGTTGTTCCTTGTGTAGATGTACTTCCTTCTGTCTTCCTTCTCCTAAAATTCATTTTTCTAAATGGTGGTGTTCTTCTTGGTGTATTAGTCGCACATGGGTTTATGGATTCCACACTAACACTAATATGGATAGGAGTGTTGCCTTTTGTCTCCTCTCTTGGACCTCTCATCTTCCTCTCATATGCCACACGTAGGATTTCCTTAATCTGCTCCACAACATGGAGATCCTCTACGTCCTCTTCATCACTTTCCAAGCCTTCCCTCGTGGCTACAACTCTCTTTTTGGTGTTCACCTTATATTGGTAGGGTAATCCATTGCGCATCTTTCTATTTGTTTCCATCATCCACTTGATCTGGTCTTCGTGCATCATAATTTGGTCCAAGGCCTCCTCCTTCTTTCCTTTATCCCCTTNGTTGTCTGAATCCATTGTCATTACACCTTTGTTATATAACAACATATTAATGGAAGTATATAATGATCTGATATACCTACCTCGAGGTCCCTTCAATAATTCTTGTTCAGTTGCGCTATAAGACTTCGTTGTATCTACTACAAATTTTGTGATAAATCATGCAACAATTTTGTCTATCCAGAAATCTACTGCATGCAAAATTATTATCTAATTGTTGTAACTATGTGATATCTTCAAGCTTCCACTCTAGATGTCTGATCCAATTTGTAGGATTGTCGTCTTTCAATATTTGTATCCACTCCTGCAATACCTGCGGGAAATAATAGAAAAATACTTCATGTAAGTCACTGGATACGTACTTGTCTAGATATTTGTGTTGTGTCAACTTCAGATTTATGTTATCTTTTTGCGCAAACTCTAGCTCCTTTGTGTTCAACTAGCTCTCTATCTCTTCCTTCATTGGATTCCACAGTCTCAACATTCCCTTTTAAATTCTCGTTCTCTCAAAGACTTGTTTCCCGATTCAACATTCTTTTGATGTGTATTCCACAAATCTCACATACTCAATTCCATTTTCTTCCAAACAACCGACAACAAAACCATTTCTTGGATTTCACTCTTCTATCGNATGGGTTATTCTGATTCTATATTACTGTCATAGATTTACCCTGGTTCAGATTTGATAAGCTCCCAACAAAATCCCTTTAAAACTATCGACCCCTCTGATAGACCATAAGGCAATGCAGCACATAGGGTGTACTACACAGTCTCACCCAAGATAGCTCTATGGGTGGATGCAATACTCAGGTTTTTGCAACCTGAGAGTGAGTGGAGATATGTGGTTGTACTATGTAATACTTATTCATTCAGTCTAATATCTACTTATAACAGTCATTCTATTCATGCATGTGGAATACCGGATCTAACTAGTTAATTCATTCATATACCATTCAACAATTAATCAACAATAAAGATGCATACATTCATTCACATAACATAGGTGTTATCGTGGTTCACCCCCTCCTAGGCTACGCCCACAAAGATCTGGTTCTCAAGATTTTATTATGGTTCAATAGTATATCATGTCACGCGTGTTTATAATCCTAGGTCTCATTCCTTCCCACAGGCTCCTCGATCCCTATGAGGCTGAAGAGATCGGACCAATATCCTCAACCTACGATCTAACCCTCGGAATCGAGTCTCTCATTACTCCCCTAGCTCACAAACTTAATGAATCGTACAGTTTTTACAACTCTCTCTTCCTCAATGTACCCTTGTACATGGCTCTCTCTTTTCCCTTTCTCTCTCCCCAACCATTACAATACATTACAAAAACCCTAACCCTAGCATCGTTAGGTATTCCTTGCATGCACACCTCGCCCACTTCTCTTACACATGCTTATTTTCTTTCCAGTTGTCCTTTCCTCCTTGCATGCTTCTCCTCCAAAAATAGCCTTTCTTCCTGACTAGGCTTGCATCCAACACCTTTCATATTCGCAGAACCACTCCCTGTGAGGAGTCATATGAAAGGATGCACCCGAGTCGACCAATCATGCCTCATGATATACATGTGTTCTTGAATAAGCCATGTACACATACCCTCCTTTATCTGTGAAGGTTTTTCCTTTTGTATATAGAGAATCATCATATCCCTTCCCTCTCTCAACACTTTTGGATCTACATTATTTCTTGTAATTATCTTCCTTTCCACATCTCCAACATACCTTTACAATTTTTCTAGGATATTTAGATCTTCCCCCATATTTAGATCTCCCACTTGAGGAATTATTTCTATTTCTTTTTGGGAGCATCCTCTTGAAAATAAGGCATCTATGCTCTATCTTTCCATGTTTTTATGGCTCATCTCCTCTGACAATAGGGATGGGACCACATCATCTAAACTTAAAGTAGTTGCATTACTACTTATGGACACAACTAGACTATCCCATGAGTCTGGTAAAGACCACAGTAAGTTGATACATGTATCTTCATCATAAATCTTAATATCAACAGATAATAGTTGACTTACCATAATATTAAAGGAATTCACATGCCTTGTCACCAAGTCCATATTTCATCCTCAGGTTGTACATATTCTTCCATAGGAATATTTTTTTACAAGGGAATTAGACTGATAGAAAGCCCCTAACTTATTCCATAAATCCTCGGTTGTAGCTTCTCTTGACACATTCAATAATATTGAATCTGAGAGACACAACTAGATTGTGTTGGTTTCCTTCCGATACAAATTTTCCCAGTCTTCCACTGAAATTCTTGAAGGTGCGGTTACCGGATCCATAGTGATCCATTGATCTTTGTCTACCAACATATCTTTCATCTTGAGATTCCATTGCTCAAAGATTTCCCTGGTAAATATTTTTGATCTCTATCTTTGGACTTCTCACAATTTATTTTCACCACAAGAATTGACACTACAAAGCTCGCACTATAAGAATGTTTATCACAGACTCGATCCAAACCCTTATACAAAAAGGCATCCCCTTGAAGCCAATAACTAATTTGATACCAAATGTTGATTTTAACCTTGTACAATTAGTTACTACAAATGGATTCTTATTAAAAATAGAAAGATACAATGACACACACACACACACATTAAATAGAGATTTTACCCTAGAAACCCAAACTGGGAAAACCAACAACCTATTTAGAGCCACACCTCAAATCATCCTCCTTCATTGTTTACAATATAATATATAGCATCCTATTACATCCAAAATCCCTAATCCATTGACCCAGATTATATTACAAACCTAATTCCTTAACTAGAATTAGAAAACCATGGGTTGAAACACCATGTGGCAGAAAAATTCCAAAGGAGAAAAACCACCCCTGCCAAAGGTGAAAAGTTGTTCAAACAATTATCGAATATCCAAAAATTGGTGAATAAACCCCCCAAATAATTTTCTCAGAGGCTCCACCCCTGACACCCCCATTAACGGGACCTACATTCATGCAAATAATATAACACATACCCAACACTTTAATTAGCACTATGAAGATTTTATAGCATCAACTTAAATCCTCCATGGTAAGTAAGTACAAACAACTTCATACCACAACATCACGATCAACACATTAAAATTAAGGATTCAAGTAACATCCAACACTCATTTGAATTTCTTGTCCTTAAGCCAAATCACATTGATTAAAACAACAATGATTAAATTAAATTGAAATGGCCATTAAGTAGCAGTGTTGGGCTCATATCTTGTTGTAGAAAAACCACCATGCACACTTCCATTTTACCCACTTCTCCTCCATTTTTGGCATTTTTGGTACCCATTTCCACTTAGTCAAAGATTAATAAAGGATGAAGAGGTAATTATAAGTTGATTTATATTTTTCATTTAACAAGCAAAAAATATTGAATTTCTGAATTTTAATCATTTGTTTACAAGAAAAAATATATTCCTGTAATTGTTCCTAGGTTAGCATATTTGTAGGCCAGTTGGGAAAAAATGAGGACATGGGTTTTGTTTCCCATGTTCATGGGATGGTTTATCTCCTATTGATTCAATGAAAAACACCTTGCATAGGGCTGGTCAATGCATGGTCAACATGACCATTTTTTAGGAAAAACCACAGATTAGTTCACTAAATCCACCCAGATTTGCTTGAAATCGATTTTTCCACGATTTTGGCCAATGTGGAGGTTGAATATCACTTAGATGAATGATTGAAATAAAAATTAGTTGGTTGGATTTAGTATTATCAGCAAATTAGTTTTTTATTTATTTATTTATAAATATGCAAACAAGTAAACCTTAAAGGGGGATTCATATTTTGAATAAAAATTATGAACTTGGGATTGTAAGCAAGCTTTTGAGCAATTTGAAGATCTGATTTTATCCTCTTCTTAGTCTCTCTGTATATGTACCATCTTGGAGGGCCCCCACATTTGGTTCATGTTGTAATAATTTTGTAACATAGTGTGTGAGTTTTCATTTCCTTGCAATTTCTTCATTTTGTAGAATTTCCTTTCTTTCTAGTTGTTATTCTATTTAAAAGTTTAGATCAAATTTACATTTGAATTGTAGTACATATCATGGTTAGATTTCATTAAATCCTTTTATATTGTTATTATAGATAGTCAGGGGTGATTTTGTCTTCAAGTGATAACCATAAATGTTTTTTGAGTATTAGTATAAGTTTCCCTTAATCATTGAGTTAAGAGGAAACATTGTAGCCAGTTTTTGTTGATGTTTCTGAAGTTAACAACATCGGGCAGACATTCTTCCATATTTATCATGTTGATTTGAACGAGGGAGAATGATACATTGACTCATGGGGTGAATGGCCCAGGGGCAGTATTTCTCTTATTAGTCATGTTGATTTGATAAGGAGTGAAAAAGACTCGAGATGCTCTCACATTGCCTACTCCAAGATGGAGTGATCTATTTTTTATAGGGCAAGCTTGACTTGTTTACAAGTCTAGTCTAATGTTGAATATGTAGGCTCAAAAGACCTCTTGCGATGAGGGGATTCTCGGTGGGTTTACTCAACATTAGAGAAATCTATTAATTATACGTGCATGTGAGGAGAGGATCCATCAACAAGGCTCATGGACAACTTTTCTAGTAAAGAATAAATGTCAAGAAGAAAAGACAAATTCCAAGAAGAAACCCTGAAAAGAATTAAAGAAGATATTGAAGAAAAAAGTACAATTCAGCCCCACAAGTAAATTAAAGGTGACTCAAAATGTATAAATAAAGGCTGGATCATTTCATTTTGACACATAACACATCTCTTCTCATCAAGTGTGCAAGTCCTAATTGTATTTGTAGTTGTATCTATCAATTGCAGCTGCAATTGCTAGTTAAAGTTGCAGTTGTAGTTGCAGTTTACAGTTGCAGTTACAGTAGTAGTTGTCACTTACAGGTACAATTGCAGTTTCCAATTACCAGTTGCAAAAATTTTGAGGTGCACTATCTTGTCTAGGGTTCACTATCTTTGAGGTTTCTTCCTCATACAAGGGAGAAATTTTTTATGTGTTGGGTTTCTTTATATTGATGGTGATGTACTTATTGGATGGAGTTGTTCTTAAGAAAAGTTGTTGTGTTTTATCCCAAGTTTGGGTTTCCCAGGATAAAATCTTGTGTCTACTATGCATGGCTATATTTCTATGATTCTATTGTTTTCACTACTATTCTTGGTTGAGATTTTTAGTGTGTAAATATTCTATGATAAGAATGGAATAAATTATGTTTTGATGTCATACATAAATAATTAACAGATCTGAAAATAGAAAATTTAACATGGTATTAAAGCTTGGGATCTGCAAAGAAGAGGATCATATTGAGACAAATTGTTGGTTACAACACAGGAGTGTTATTATTCTTCTTGTTCTTGTTTCAGGTAGGTCATAGGTGGCATCTCTGAGGGATCTAAGGATTTATCTCTGAGAGGGAGCCATAGTAATGGTGCATGTGGAAACCGGTTAGATGGTATCTGGTTTGATACATGGAGAAGACCATTCATAACAGGAGTTGTGCACTATTGCAGCTCGATGGTGTGACAATATGGGAGTTCTGGTGGATTCGCGGAGAGATCAGATCACAAAAATATGTTGTGTGGAAGATTTTCATCCTTGTGGATGGACTTTCGATTACTTGTCATGGTGAGTTATAATAGGTGCAGCTTAGGTTCTTTAGCATGGACGCAATGGCTTCACACGTTTGTCAGGTTGATGAGATAGAGTCTTAATAAAGCCAACGGGTTTCACATTGTCTAGGTATGACAATCGTATGAGGTATTTGTGCCCAAGGAGAAGAGGACAAAGGTATAACCTTAGAAAAAGAAGGGTACCTTTGTGGGATACAAAGAGACTCTGAAGGCCTGCATAATCTACATTCCAAGACAACGTCAAATTGAGGTTAGTCATGATGTTACTTTTGATGAATAGGTAGCCTTCAAAAGGTCTAGAGAGTCTCATATGGAGATTGATAGTGAGGAGTAGGAGCATCTAAAGGATGAGGGTATAGATCCCTGTAGTCGAGTTGTTAATCCTTTAGACTACCAGGAGGAATCAATATAACCAGCAGAGCCAGTGGATCTACCTAGAGATGTTGTCATGATCAGGAAGAGGCCAACATGGCTTCGTGACATTTTGCAGGATGAAAATGGGCATGCATCTCCCAGTGATACTTTTAGGGAGAGAAAATGACCTCATAGGTTCTCATGTTATATGAAATTGATGAGTCACATGACTTATTTTGAACCTTCCAATTATGAGGAGGCAACATACCAACATGTTTGGAAGGTTTCCATGATGGAAGAGTATCATTCCATCATGAATAATGATGTATGGGAGATAGTTATGATACTAGAGGGGAAGTCAGTGGTGAATTCCAAGTGGATATATGATATCAAGCATGCAACAGACGAAAAAATCGAGAAGTACAAAGAAAGGTTTGTGGTGAGAGGATTCTCTTAGAAAGAGGGAGTGTACTATGAGGAGAGTTTTGCTCCAGTTGGCAAGTACACTTACATCAAGACTATTATTTCTCTTGCTTGAATTATGGGTTGGAGATTACATCAGATGAATGTGAAGACCGATTTCCTCAATGGTGTAATTGAGAAAGAAGTGTACATAGAGAAATATTAGGAATTTTTTATACATGGAAAGGAGTCTCATGTTTGCAGATTAACGAAGACTTTGTATGGACTCAAGCAGGCACCTAGGGCATGGTACTCCAGGATTGATGGATACTTGATGAGTTTGGGATTCACTAAGAGTGATCCATATCCAAAACTTTACTACAATGTTGTTGATGGTGATCCATTGATATTGGTGTTGTATCTTGATGATTTGTTCCTTACGGGGGCAAAGAGGCTCATTGACAGGTGCAAGGAGTTGGCTTGAGAGTTTGAAATGAAGGATCTTGGCTTGATGCATTATTTCTTGGGATTGGAGGTGTGGCAGAAACCAGGTGAGATATTCCTCAAACAAGGGAAGTACACAGTTGAGATCTTGAGAAGATTCAGTATGATGGGTTGAAATTCCATGGCTACACCTATGATGACAAATATGAAGAATCTAAGTGATTCTACTTCAGATTCAGATTCGATGGATCACACTATGTACATGAAACTAAATGGATCCTTGATGTACCTGGTTAACACCAGACCATATATTTTATTTGCAGTGACTAACCTGAGCGAGTTTATGGTTGAGACAAGGCATTTCCATTAGGTTGCAACAAAGCATGTGTTGAGGTACCTGTGTGGTACACTTGGATATGGTCTAAGATATGTATCAGGTGGTGAAGTGAGGCTACAGGGATATACTGATTCTGAATGGCAGGGAGTGAAGTGGACAGAAAGAGCACCTTTGAGTGTTGCTTAAGCTTAGGATCAACTATGATATCCTAGTTTAGTAGGAACAAAAATTATGTAGCACTAAGTACAATATAATAAGAGTATATCACAACCAATGTCACAAGTTGCGAAGTAGTATGGATTTGAAATATTCTTGTAGGATTATTTAATGAGGAGCTACAGATGACCATAATACATTGTGATAATCAAAGTTGTGTAAAAATTTTGGAGAATCCATTATTTCATGACATGTCGAAGCACATTGAGATAAAATATCATTTCATCAGATACATGGTACAGAAGGGAGCAATAAAGCTCAAGTACATATCAATAGATGAGAAATTTTTGGACATTCTCACCAATCCTTTATTTAAGGTGAAGTTTGTATACTTCATATACATGCTTGGAATGATGTAGAATGTCTCCCTCGCTGAGAGGGAGTGTTGATGTTTCTCTAGTTAGAAGAATCGGCTAGACATTCTCCTAGATTTGTCATGTTGATTTGACCAAGGGAAAATGATACATTCACTCATGGGACCATGTTGATTCGTCTAGTGGTGAATGGCCCAGGGATTTTCTTTCGCCTACTAGTCATTTTGATTTGACAAGGAATGAAAAATACTCTATATTCTCTCACATTTCCTTCTCCAGGATGGAGTGATCTATTTTTTATAGGACAAGATTGACTTTTTTACAAGTCTAGTCTAATGTTGAATATGTAGGATTAAGAGACCTCTTGTGATGAGAGGCTTCTCGATGGGTTTACTCAAAATTAGATATCTATATTAATTATACATGCATATGAGGACATAATCCATAAACAAGGCTCATGGAAAACTTTTCTAGTAGAGAAGAAATGCCAAGAAGACAAGACAACTTCCAAGAAGAAACCTTGAAAACAATTAAAGAATATATTTGAAGACAAAAGTACAAGTCGGCCCCACAAGTAAATTAAAGGTGACTCAAACCGTATAAATAAAGATTGGATCATTTCATTTTGACACACAAAAAATATCTTCTCATCAAGTGCACAAGTCCCAATTGCAGTTGCAGTTGTAGTTGCCAGTTACAGTTCCAATTTCCAGTTATAGTTGCAGCTGCAATTGTAGTTTCCAGTTACAATTACAATTGAAGTTGTATTTGCATTTTATAGTTGCAGTTTCTAGTTACAGTTGCAGTTGCATTTTATAGTCACCAGTTGCACAAATTTTGAGGTGTGCTATCTTGTCTAGGGTTCACTATCTTTGCGGGTTCTTCCACATAGAAGGGAGAATTTGTTTTTGTGATGTGTTTCTTCATGTTGATGGTGATGTACTTATTGGATGGAATTATTCTTAAGAAAATTTGTTGGGTTTTCACCTAAGTTTTGTTTTCTGAGGATAAAATCTCGTGTCTACTATGCATGGCTATCTTTCTATGATTCTATTGTTTCTTCTACTATTCTTGGTTGATATTTTCAAAGTGTAATTATTATATGATAATAGTGGCATACATTTTGTTTTGAAGTCATAAGGAAATAATTATCAAATCTGAAAATAGAAAATTCAATAGTTTTTCCACCAACAGGATCCACAACAAACATTTGATTAAGAAAACTAAGACCTAGCTGAGAATCTTTTTAAATTAATTTATGCACATGTGTGCTTAGCATTCTTCAAAATCATTAAAACTTCATAGTTAAGCAAAGTAATATTGTAGAGAGCCATCTCTTGTTGGGTTATTTAAACTTCACGGTTATCTGAGTATTTTTGTAAAGAAATTTACATTTTACAACCAACATTTCCACCATTGAAACTATGACAACTATAACTCATCACTTATGGAGGCAAGTTCAATGTACGATCTATTTTCATCCAATGAGACTCTAATAGTTAGATTGGAGTAATTTAGCATTTTGAATATTTTATTTTTCTTTCTTAAGATGCATAAGTATTATTTTGAGATTTCATGCTTAAACAGAGTCTTATTGCAAAGATGTTTCATTCTTTTGAAACAATTTCTCTTTGTGACCTGATTTTCCACCTTTGAAGTTATGAACATTTGAAGAATTGGTTTCCCTTTTTAAAAGTTATCTTACAAAAGTGATTTGCATCATTGCTTGAAAGTTTTTCTTCATAGAATTAAAATTATTTTAAAACTAGTTTCCTCACATACAGTGATTGTGCCTCACAAATTTACCAATCTTGGATCAATAATTTAATTTCATAATTTATGCAAGTAAAGTAGAAAAAAAAAATTGGCACCATTCCCTGGGAGGAACTAAAGGAATTGGTTTTGAAATATTTTAGTTTTCATTAAAATAAAAAATATGTATATATAAATCTTTTTGTTTGTCCACACATTTAAGACCATCATGAGCGAATAAGGTAAGATGAAAGGTAAGAACTTGCACAACCAGTTTTTTGAGTCTTCATGATACCTCGTCATGTTGGACTAGCGTGTTTTCTTTATGTAAGTGTTTTTTCCATGGAAAATCTAACTCATGTGAAAAGACAACTTAGTGATAGCAGGGTCTTTGTAGCATGAGGATTTCAAATACATGACTTTATTTTAGATTTCTTAAGTTTGTTTTAAGTGGTGTGCTTTTATTTATGTTGATTTCATTTATTTTTCTTATCTTTAAAGTTTCTAACCCCCATACTTGAGTACTCATCCATGTGAAAGATAAGGATTATCAACCAACAAGAAGAAATACTATTCAAGAATATGTTGATTAAAGGAGAATGTTTCTCCAAGAAATATCTCAAATCCTAGTAGTATTCAGGAACATCTCTGCATATCAGGAGGAGAAAATACTAACAACCATCATGAACATATCTACATCTTGGGAAGTGATAGGACAAAAACAATTCCATGAGAAACATCAAGAATACCTAGAAGAGACTAGAGATCCATGGAAATCATTTGATGAAGAGAAGACAAAAGAACCTGAGAATGATGAATTTCTACCATGCATGTCATCATATCATTTATTCATTCAAAATACCAATCAACAAATACTGGAAGATCTACATGGAATAAAAAAGGAGGACATACAAACTAGTGCTAATGAAAAAATAAACCAAAGGAATCATGACTGCATTGAACTTTGGTTAAATACAATCATCAGGTTCAAGAACCACTTCATTCTTCAACAAGTCTTGGCACCAAGTCAATCAAAGCAGTTGGTTCCTCATATTTTGGTATCCCTCAAAGCATATCTTTGAAATTTTAATATGAACATATTTGTAATTGTGCTATGCACATGGCTCCATTGGAAGTATTCCTACAATTGAAAGAGAGCTGTATTCTTTTAGTAGGGTAGGATATCATAGAAAAATAAAAATTAATAAAATAGTAAAGACAAAAATAAGTAGTGAAAACTAGGTTACTGGAGCAACTAGACATGAGTTTTGCTTGAAAACCAAGCAACTTGATGGAAAACTTCTCAATAAAGTTTTGCATGTTGATTCAATATTGTATTATAGTTCTTCAAAATATTGTGTGATTTTCTCATGACGGGAGATGTGGGATTCCTTAAGGCTCACCTTCTGATATATCTCTTCCCATAGACTCCAAAAAATAATCTTGGATTGATATTAGAGATGTGTATAAGTTCCTTGAGACTTGAATACATAAATGGAAAGCCTCCTCACTGTCAACAATGGGAATTCATCAAGGTATCTTGATTGAAAGATCTTACATGTGACTCAACTGTGACACATCATTCATTCCTGTCAGGATGTACTTAGGTACCTTCACACTCATTTTCATCACTAGTCTTATATGTGAAGAATATATGGTTATTGGAATTATCAACATCTTGTCAAGGAGATCATTGAGATATTTTAAAGACGTTAAACCATTTAAATTTCCAGTGGAAAAGAATATAATAAACCACTAAAAAAAAGAAGACAATCATCATACCACAGGTAGAAATTCACATTTAATTACCTTTCAATAATTATAGGATCTATTTATATCTTATAACAGTTCATAACCTTTGAAAAAAAAACAAAATCAAGAGCTCAGACATCAAATTTCAGAGGCTATTATCAACAACATAGACTTATTCATTCTTAGAAAACAAAAATATTGATCAGCATAATAGTAGAATGAAGACATTACAATAGACATTCAAAGAGCGTGCATGAATTTCTCATTTTTATTTTCATATCTTTAGCCACAACAATTCCTCACCTTTTTAGATTTTATTGAAAAAATATGTGCAATACCCAAACCATGTCATTGATTAGACTTTGATGTAGGTGTAACAAGAAGGCAACTTTTAGGTACAAACAATGTACATATTGGATAGGAAGGTCATTTTTCTTGCGAATGGATTCATAGGGAAGGTAAAGCTCCAATTTGACCCACTACAACCCTCGAGAGGAAATGTGGGAACTAAAAGATGCAATGTGGGAGAAGTAAACACCTTTATTTTGAAAACAATTTATGTAAAAAATATCGTTGTAATTGTATGTAATGGTTGTGTGCACCAAGGATGATAAAAAATCTAAGGGGAGGGCAATGTAATACCCTAGTTTTGATCCATGATTTAGTGTTATGTATAGACAAGATGAGTGGATATAAGATTAACAATGCAATTTGTATCCAAACATTGAATTATTAATAAAAGTACATGTTTGACTACAAAAGATAATGAAAAAAGAATGGGGGCAATGATTCCACAAGAGGGAAAAGGCAAGGGGACTTAGTCGGATAAGGAAGGGAGCTAACCCAATCTTGTAAAAATTAATTATGTCTTTGATTATTACCTAATTATGGCTTACTATTTAATTAATCATTAGAGGGAATTAGTGCATGAAAGTTATATGTGGCCCCTTCATGCCATGCAATTAGACTTTATCTCTACCATGAAAGAGAATTATTGCAATGGTTCAAATTTTGAAGGTTAAATGTACAAAGTTTGTAGGAATACTACTATTTAGTTATTAGAGAATAAAACTTATAAGAAACTGGAAAGTCATCTCTGAAGTATCCTTCATCTAAGAAACTGGGAAAATTGTCCTAGAGTGAATTGTTTTGTATATTGAATTTGAGTTGTGAAAGTTATAACCAAAAATTTAACAGAGAATTGTGGCTATACAAAATGATATTGGTTGTAACTGAGGAAATATCACTACAAATTATAATTCCATAGAATCCAAATAGTAATATTTCCTAGCCAGCATGTGCTAGTATCTTGGAGGGAGGTGGGATAACTTGAATGACTACTTAGCAGAGAAACTGATGTCATTCCTTATGTTGAAGAGGGATGTGTTTGTTGTGGGTCCCGATTATCTTCCAGATTCAGAGGTCTATGTTTTCAGTCATGTTTATACCCCATGAAGACTGTACACCCCTCCACTTGGGGGGTTGCAGTGTAGGATTTCCCCCCCTGTAGGTTCTAGGGGGCTCATCCCCCTCGGATGGGGATTCTGGAGGTCAGTGGGCCCCTGGAAGGGGTTAAAGGGAAGCATTCGTCGATGGGGGTTTGGGGGCGAAGCCCTCGAAGGAAAAATTTCCTTGTAAAATATTGTAATTTTGTAGCCAATCTGGACCAATCATTATAAGGTCATAGATCTGATGACATAAGTTATTTTAGGGTTTTTTTCCCTAGAAGGAAACCCTCTTTTATGAGGGAATTGTATTGCGGTTGTGTATCATTACAAATATTTTATTCTGAGAGAGGCACTGTGAGAGAAAGAAGAGGAAGTTGCAACAGGTGTGTTTTAAGTTGTATCCCTTCATTTTGTTGGATAATAAAAATGAAAGACCTGGAAATTTCTCTAGTGGACATATCCCACACTAGGTGAACCACATATATCTGTGTCTCTATTGTATTGTGTATCTTCTATGTTTTATTTCCACATTTTTTTTATTTTATTGCTCTACGATCATGTTTTTCTAACAGGATGTGGATTGGAAAATGTTGTAGGTGATTATGAGCTTGAGAATTGGGTTGTGAGAAGAAAAATTAAATACCCTATACACTAAAATATGAATGCCCAAAATACCAAAAGAGAATAGATGCCTTCAATTTACCCCCAAGAAACCATAGGGAAAGATACCGTAAACAACTCAGGAACCTAAAATGGTGGACCATTCAATCAACCAAATATAACTAGCAATTTAAGGATAAACCAACTTTATGAATTCATACACATAACAAATTCTCAATAACCAATGAAATGGATATTCCACCCATAGAATGAAACTAGAGAAAAGAGCCTTTATATAGCAATGCCATAAAACCAACTAACAATAGAGTGGGGATATTGTCAAGCAAAAGTCCCATAGGGTGACTTTGATCCAAGATATCTTGTAATCTCCAAAATAAGTATGTCAATATAGAGTATATGTAGTATAAAATAATATATATACCAACATATATGTATGTCAATAGATATGTGGATATATAGAATACTATATATACTAGTATAGTATAGTAGTATAAATACTAGTATATACATTAGTATACCAACATATTATATGTTGGTATATATACCAACATATAATATGTTGGTATATATACTTAGTATATATACTGACATATATTATGTCTATACATATACCAGTATATATAGTATTTTATATATCAACATATCTGCATGTCAATATATATGTTGATATATAGAATACTATATATACTAGTATATGTATCGACATATTATATGTCTGTATATATACCAGTATAAATACCAACATATAATATGTGGGTATATATACTTTAGTATATATACCGATGTCGATATATATAACAGTATATATACCAACATAAAATATATTGTATGTATACTTAGTATATATACCGACATATTAATGTTGATATATATACTATTATATATATCGACATATATTATTTCGATACATATACTACATACACTATTGTATATACTAGTATTTATACTAATGTACTACACACAGATGAGGTGACACTCATTAGGGCTAGGGCACCCATGTGGTGCACCACCCAAAAAAATTTCCATGTGTACGTCTTTGACCAGGTGAAGGGTATACAACAAACCTTCAAATGAATGAGCCAAGGGAAGGTTTATGTTGTGGGGAGTAAGTCCCTACAAATTCCAATATATGAAATGATGATCACAATTAACCCGAGTATAGAATAGTACATGGAAATGATGCAGTGATTGAAGTTATGAAGGTGAAAGTTTAATGGAGGGGGTACGATGATAATCCAGGAGAATAATGTTTAGATGAGGATAAGCTTGATTATTCTAGAGATGATGAATATGTTACGAACGACAAATACTGAATATGATCTCTAATCAAGGTCGTCTTAGAGGATTGGTCATGGAAGATTAGCAGGGGTTGGGTTGTGGGGCACAACACAGCTCAGTGACGCAGGAGCATCATCATCAAAATGCAAGTGGAAGACAACTTAGCACCCTAGCGCACATTTTTGAACTGATTTTGAATTTCAAAGATGGCATGTCATGAATATATCTTGAAAAGATTGTAATTAAAGAACATTTTACTTGTTTAGGAGCTGAACCATTGCGTGAGATTGATGGGGAGTGTATTTTCCTTTAATGTAGCTAATGATTGTATAGATATGAAGCATTCACTCTTATCCATATGTATTGATCATTTATTTTAACAGATCCTTAGTAGTTGAAAGATTTTAATTTGATAGGATAGCACTAAGGTAGTAACAGGGAAAATATCTATGAGCTCTTTTGTATAAATAAATGTATTGTTGCCCAAATGAGGTTGTTGATGGTTATTGTTGCTAAAGATTATTGTAGAAAAATATTGTTGAAGCTTATCAGAGTGTATGAGCCCATGTACATTTCCTTTGAATGAATATAACAGAGAAGCATTGATCCCAAATGTTTGGTGTTGTTATTACTATGTCTATCTGAATGAATGAATGGTAGGCATTCTGTTTAATTGCATTTCTCTTTTATTACTTGTTCTTATGGTAGGATAGATTGAAAGTGTGCATAGGAATAAATGCAATCCGGATCATATTTTTCAAGAGGAACAATTGAGCTGTAAAGAACTATTGCAAGGTGTGCACAGTCGCTCACAAAAAGGTTGAGTCGTGGAAGAAGATTTGTTGAAATGTGTGCACAAAGTCAAAATTTGACTAAGTCTCGAAGAAATGCTTTGAGGAGTTAGAGGTTTCGAGGAAGAACAAGCTCAAAATAGGTAGCGGGTGAGAATTATTCAATAGGGAGGAGCCTTTTAAGATTCCTCAAATTATCGAGCAAGATCCATTCAGAGGAAGAAGGATCATTCTAGATCGTGAGATCCGAGAGATTTGCACGGAGGTTAGCCTTGGATTCCTTCGACACTCTGAGTATTCAAAGGTTTGAAAATGTTTTGAGAGCAGGATCATCAAAGACCCAGAGCTGCAAAGTGAATCCTAATCGTCGATATCAAGGAAGATACGTGGCAGCAGATCAAAGAGTCTGGGAGGTAAAGTTCTGGAAGATTTGTGCAGAGCAAAGAGAAAATTTCATGAAGTCGCGAAGGACGAAGAGATATGGACTGTTGGATCCAGGAAGGACACGCAACGAAGATTTGTGTACTCCAGGAGAAGAGTACTCTAGGGGAAAATGAGGGTAGTGAAGCCAAAATTTACGAAGACCGAATTGTTGACGTAAATCGTGGTCGTCGATCTGAGAGGGACATGTGTTAGTAGATCGTGGGGTCTAGAAGTGTGTACTCCAGAGAAAAGGAAAGGAGGAAGTGGAGCATTGACCAGAAGTCATATGAAGTTCCCAAGGTAAGGAATCATCCTAGCCATCTATTGTTGGAACATGTGGCAACAGATCTATCACTCTAGTAATAGAACACTCTGGGGAAATTGTCAAGTAAGTTTCTAAGGTTCAAACATTACGAAGGCCAGAGTCAACAGGAGTCATTGATGAGCAGAGGGACATGTGGAGAGTGGAGATTTACTATGGAGAAAATTCACTCTGGATGAAAGGGAAGAGTGAAGGCACGAGAACTCCCAAAGGTCGGAGTGCCATATTTCATCAAAGCCATCCATTAGAACAGGACGTGTGGTTGAAGATCCATCACTTCGAAGGATTGATACTCCGAAAGAAAGAACGTGGAGGAGCATTGACTATAAGTCATCTGAAGCGGAGTAAAGAATGGATCTCAACCATCGATCAAGAAGAGCATGTGGCGCTTGATATAAAACTCCGGATAAAGGTTACTACGGGGAAAAGCGGTGTTTGGAATACTTAGAACTCCCAAAGTCGGAGTCCCAAAGTACATCCCAGAAGTTGTATATCATAGAAGCACAGACCATAGATTTGGTCTAGGTGACTTCGTGGGTCCGGAGTTCAGGGAAAAAGGATTAAGCTGCATTTGAAATCGCCGAAGCTCGAAGTCGTGATGAGGGTTGGCCTGAGGTTATAGCTCATGGTTATATTGAATAAGGGCCTAGCGGAGATGTTAGCGCTCTCCACTTAGTGTTACCAAAAGCGCTAGAGAATAGGGTCGTGGGTGAGTTGAACCTGCGTGGTAACAAACGAAGGCCCGTGTAAATTGATTCCAGGGTCTAGCAGAGGCCCTAAGAGATTATTCTACTCAGTAATTTTAAGATCCTTGACCAGGAGGTCACGCAAACCCTAGGAGAGAAGGGGGGTTGCATCAAGTGGTATCAGAGCTTCAAATTGTGCTCTATGTCTAAAGGAAAGGTTAGCACAATGTCGCCTAGAAGACGTGTAGAGCCACCTGTATCAAATAGATTTGTGGAAAGGGAGATGAGAGAACTTCGCGCTAGGTTAGATGCTATGGAGACAACACAAAGGAGAGCACCTGATGTTGGAGACATCAGTGATGTAGAGAATGAAGGAGTGTAAGTTGAAGAAGTTGTATTAGAGGATGCTGCAGAAGAACGCTTGCTGAAAGCGGTTGTCAATTTTGGAGCTAGAGCAAAGATAGACATCCCAATGTACGAAGGAAATTTAGATGTTGAAGAATTGCTTAATTGAATAAGATAAATGGACAAGTACTTTGACTATGAAGACGTTGATGAGGAGAAAAAGGTGAAACATGTTGTCACCAGATTAAAGGGACATGCAACACTGTGGTGGGATGAACTGCAAGCTAACATAAGATGCAAAGGAAAACAAAAGATCAAGAGCTAGGACATAATGGTAGCCAAGTTGAAAGCTAAATTTATACACAAGGACTATCAGATAAATATGTTCAGGAAGTTACAAAACCGAGAAAGAAGGGGTTAACAGTAAAATAATACACAGAGGAGTTCTACAAGCTGAACATCAGGGTTGGACAGAAACAAAAAGATGATGAAAAGGTTTCTAGGTATATAAATGGCCTGAGATATAAAATCCATGATGAAATCATTGTGATGAAAGTAAGGATAGTGGAGGATTCTTATCATATTGCGTTGAAGGCAGAGGATAAGTTGGCAAGAAAAAAGAGCCAGCGATGCAGAGGAAGGAGTCTAAATAGAGGCAGAGGAATTTTCCATGATAAGGCACAGAAGCCCAAGGTTGAGACTGGAAAACCACATAGTCACTCAGAACGAGGAGGAAGTTCCTGAGGGAGACATTATGGTGGAAGGAATTATTTTCCTTGAGGAAGAGGAAGAGGCAAAGGAGGAGAAGTGAAGTGTTATGCATGTGGAAAGACAGGACACATGTCTTGGGAATGCTCCGAGAGAAAGAAAGAGGGATGAGGTGAAGCTCACATTTCATAAGTGCGAAAGAGGAATGTTGAAGAAGAAGGTGCAGAATATGGGAAATATTTGATGATGAAGAAGGTTATCTTGAAGCCAGAGCGAGAGGTTGAAAAACCATTGCAGAGGAACAATTTGTTCAGAATTTCTTGCAAGATTAAAGACATAGTATGCAAGGTGATAGTTGTCAGTGGAAGCACTAATAACTTAGTATCCACATAGATGGTGGAGAAATTGGACTTGGGGAAAACTACACATCTGAGTCCATATAGAGTCTCATGGTTGAAGAAAGGACACCAAGTAATGGTAACTAAACAATGCCTAGTTGAATTTAAGATAGGAGGATATAGAGATGAGATTTTGTGTGATGTGATTCCCATGGATGTATGTCATGTTTTCTTGGGGAGACCATGGTATTTTGACAGAAATGACATTCATGATGGGATAAAAAATACTTATACCTTGGAGAAGAATGGTACAACACACATGTTACTGCCAATAAAGGAAAAGAAAGTAAATCAAGAAGTCAGCACAAGTATACTTCTCATGAGTGGGAAGGAACTCCTAAGTGAAGTCAAGAAGGAAGAGGAGATGCAATTTTTTGTGGTGAGGAAACCCATAGTTATCCTTACAAGTACTTCTATGAATGATGTTCCTGAAGAATTTCAAGAGTTGTTAGAGAATTTTACTGACATGGTAGTGGATGAGTTACCTAGCTCATTGCCCTCTATCAGGAGTACCATCCATCACATTGATATAATACCAAAAGCAAGTCTGTTGAACAAAGTAGCATACATATTGAAACCTCAATAGAATGAGGAGGTAAAGAGACACATCAAGGATTTGATGGGAAAGGGTTTGGTCAGAGAAATCTTGAGCCCATGCGCAGTACCAACTGTGTTAAGTCTAAAAAAAAAATGGAGGATGGAGAATGTGTACAGAATCAAGAACCATAAACAAAATCACCATCAGGTACAGATTTCATTTACCAAGGATGGATGACTTAATGGATTGCTTGAGTGGAGCAAATTATTTTTCAAAAATAGACATGAAAAGTGGATATCACCATATAAGAATGAGCGAATTTGATGAGTGGAAAACAACCTTCAAAACAAAGGAAGGGTTGTATGAGTGGCTTATTATGACATTTGGATTAACAAATTCCCCAAGTGATTTTATGAGGTTGATGAATGAGGTATTGAAATATTTCATTGGTAAGTTTGTGATTGTATATCTGGATGATATATTAGTCTTCAGTAACACTGAAGAAAATCATTTGAGACATCTGAAATTAATGATGAGGAGATTGCAGCAGGAGAAGTTGCTGATAAATCTGAAGAAGTCCTCTTTTATGAAGACATAACTCATTTACTTGGGTTTTTTAATCTCTTCAAATGAATTGAAGATGGATCCATAGAAGTAAAGAGAAATTAAAGAATGGTCATAACCAAGAAGCATATTTAAGGTGAGAAGCTTCCATGGATTAGTAAGTATCTATAAGAAGTTCATTAGAAATTTTAGTGGAATTTATGCACCAATATTAGATACAGTGAAGAAGAGACACAAGTATTTTAAGTGGACAGAAGAAGCTGATAAAATCTTCAGGGCATTAAAGGAGAAGATAACAGAACAATTGATTCTGGTCTTGCCAGATTTCGGGAGGACATTTCAAGTAAGATGTGATGCTAGTGGAGTTGCAATTGGAGCAGTCTTGAGCCAAGATAATAGGCATGTTTCATATTTCAGTGAGAAGATTATTGACACTAAGAGAAAGTACTCTACATATGATAAAGAATTTTATGCAATAATCCAAGCCTTGAAGAAATGGAGGCACTACCTTGTTCCAAAATAAAAAAAATTGTATAGCGATAATCATGATTTACAATTCATAACAAGACAAGAGAAGTTAAATCAAAGACACGCTAAGTGGATAGAGTTTATGCAAAATTTTACTTTTTTTCATTAAAAATATTTCTGGTAATGCTAACAAAGTTTTTGATGCATTAAGCAAGAGATGTCTGATTATGCAGGAATTTCAAGTGAAAACCTGAGTGATCTGTAAAGATCTTTTAATGACTGTGGTTGAGTTTTAAATTGCATGTGTTAATTAACCATTGAGAAGCTTAATGAAATAATGAGGAAATGAGAGGAATTATGACAGCCATATACACATATGCAGATCTGAAATGAAGTAATAAACAACAAACCATAGCAAGATAATTGATAACGGAGTTCGGCACAACGTTGCCTACGTCTTCGGGCCTTTGTCTTTGTGGGGGAGGCTTCTTTATTTCTATTAAAAAGATCAAAAGTACATCACAAAAGTGCCAATTGGATATAAGACTGATCTGGTCATGTTCTTCTAGATCTCTAGAACCCAACAAAAGAAACAGAACGCAAAACGGATGACCGGAGCTCCCAGAAATGGCCCACAAGCGTCTGCTCCTCAATAGCTTCCCTACATAAAAATGGCTTTGAATTGGCTTCCCTTCAGCATAACTCTGCTCTGATTGTCTTCCATTACCTCAAACAGGCCTGGTTTTTATAGATCTGAAGTCAGTTATCCATCCCCAACTTCCTCCCAAAATTTTGCCTCCAAAAATGCCCAATATCTCCCAAAAATGGATAAAATCCATCATTAACAGGCATAGAAATCAAATAAAAACAAAAAACAATATACAAAAACCCACTTTTTGTATAAAAATAGGTCCTATCCCCTTGTGCGTGCGCCCCCTTGGCAAGGTCACATGGGGCCATGTGGCCGAGCGCTAGCCCCTTGGGCTATGCGTTGGCCCTTCCTATACTCCCTGGCTCCTGGTCCTGAGGCATCGGCATAGGTCCACGGGACCCTGTTCGGATTAGGTCTAGGTCACATGGGATCTGCCAAGATCCATGGGCTGACCCCTATCTACCAACTCCGGGTCGTATGGGATGTCAATACTACCGCGGGCTGGGGCTAAGCCCCAACCCTTTCCGCCTCCGTTTAAACTTTCCATCGAACTTAAATATATTATATGACATATAACTATTAAGTACCATCGGTGGAGCGGGCGGTTAGCTCGGTCCTTCTAGTCCGTAGCGCGGAGGAGGTTTGGGGTTCGACTCCGGTAGAGTCCATAAAATTTTGCATAACCCGAAAGCCAACAACAGGGTGCCACGTGGCACCTCAACAACCAATCAGAAACTGCCACCTGTCAAACACTGATTCGTCCACCTGTTTTTCGAGGTGTCTGCCCAGTCAGCAACTGTACCACCATGTCACTGCCCTATCAGCATGCCACTGTGTCTGCCATGTCAGCCTGTGCCACATGTCACCCTTATAGTGGTGACACGTGTCACCCTCTGACTAGTCCAAAT
>JASDQU010501538.1:0-24618 GCA_032191745.1 Picea mariana | reverse complement strand
TCAAATTTAACATCAAGTTTTAACAATGGCATTTCATTCTTATGCTTATGAACATTTTTCTTTCCATTAGATTTAGAACTTGAACTTGAAGAAGAAGGAGAAGAAGGAGGTGATGATGGAGGTGAAGGAGGAATCTAAGGATGATCCTCTTCCTCTTCGCTTTTTCCCTTTAAATATTCACCCAAAACTGGTCTCTTTCATTCCAAGTAATCCTCGTACAAAACTTTCACCATCTCCGACATAGCAAGGAAAGTTTTCTGGAACTCTTTCTCATCTTGAGAAAGCCCTTCTTCCGATGCCATCTTCTCGGTGTTTGAAGCTCTCTTTCTCAATCCAATTAATGGATTCTCTGCAACAATATCGCCTTCACCACACTGCATCTTTTCCCTGGTTAACATGCAAAACTCAAATCCAAACGTCAACTAGCTCTGATACCACTTGATCCGTAAAGATCTTTTAATGACTGTGGTTGAGTTTTAAATTGCATGTGTTAATTAACCATTGAGAATATTAATGAAAGAATGAGGAAATGAGAGGAATTATGATAGCCATATACACATATATAGATCTGAAATGAAGTAATAAATAGCAAACCATAGCAAGAGAATTGATAACGGAGTTCAGCACAACGTTGCCTACGTCTCCGGGCCTTTGTCTCTGTGGGGGAGGCTTCTTTATTTCCGTTCAAAAGATCCAAAGTACATCACAGAAGTGTCAGTTGGCTACAAGACTAATCTGGTCATGTTCTTCCAGATCTCTAGAACCCAGCAAAAGAAACAGCACACAAAATGGATGACCGGAGCTCCGAGAAATGGCCCGCAAGCGTCTGCTCCTCAATAACTTCCCTGCATAAAAATGGCTTTGGCTTGGCTTCCCTTCAGTATAACTCTGATATGAATGTCTTCCATGGCCTCAAACAGGCCTGGTTTTTATAGATTTGAAGTTGGTTATCCATCCCCAACTTCCTCCCAAAATTTGGCCTCCAAAAATGCCCAATATCTCCCAAAAATGGATAAAATCCATCATTAACAGGCATGGAAATCAAATAAAAATAAAAATAAATATACAAAAACCCACTTTTTGTATAAAAATAGGGCCTATCCTCTTGTGTGCGCGCCCCCTTGGCAGGGTCACATGGGGCCATGTGGCCGAGCGCTAGCCCCTCAGTCTATGCGCTGGCCCTTCCCATACTCGCTAGCCCCTGGTCTTGAGGCATCGGCATAGGTCCACGGGCTATCAATATATAACCCCCGTGCACCCTATTTGGATTAGGTCTGGGTCACATGGGATCCACCAAGATCCATGGGCTGATCCCTATCTGCCAACTCCGGGTCGTATGGGATGTCAATACTACCGCGGGCTGGGGCTAAGCCCCAACCCTTTCCGCTTCCGTTTAAACTTTCCATCGAACTTAAATATATTATATGCCATATAACTATTAAGTACCACCGATGGAGCGGGCGGTTAGCCCGGTCTTACCAGTCTGTAGCATAGAGGAGGTTTGGGGTTCGACTCCTGTAGAGTCCATAAAATTTTTCATAACCCGAAAGCCAACCACAGGGTGCCACGTGGCAGCCCATGACTGGGCCACATGGCACCTCAACAACCAATCAGAAACTGCCACCTGTCAAACATTGATTCATCCACCTATCTGTCGAGGTGTCTGCCTAGTCAACAACCATACCACCACGTCACTGACCTATTAGCATGCCATTGTGTCTTCCACATCATCCTGTGCCACGTGTCACCCTTACAGTGGTGACACGTGTCACCCTCTGACTGGTCCAAATCACCTATCGTACTCCCTGTCACCTGCCATGTGTCTTCTCCAGGATCTTCCATGTCAGTTGTATGGTCATATGGCCTGTACAGTCAGCCTGCCACATGGCACTGTACGGACTGTATAAGCCCCATTTTTTTTTCCATGTTTGGGTTTTCGAACATAATATGATATCTTTCGCATACAGAGCCCATTTGACGAAGTAAATATATGGATGGAATCAAGAAGACGAGACAGATGCAATGGCATTGGTTTCGTCAGATTTTGAGCACTTTCATTTTTGAGCCTTTTTTAGCCCTGTCTGGCTCCTGGATTCGATTCTGGATCACTTAGGGTTCAAACACATTAAGTAGATGTACTCTGATGACCTTGATTTTAAAGAGGTATATGAAGCATGTGCAAATCCTGTCCTCGGAGACAGAAGCCAGTGGAAAAAGTATATGATTCAATATGGATTGTTGTTTAAAGGTTGTCAGTTTTGCATACCAAAGTGCTCAATGAGATCAAATCTGTTGAAGGAAAAACATAGTGGAGGTCTAGGAGGACATTTTGTCCATGACAAGACATTTTCACAGTTGAATAGTTCATACTATTGGCCAGGTATTGTTGGGCACTTTAATTGTCTAAATAAATAGATAATTAAGGCGTTCAATATAAATTGTCAAACCCAGGGAAGTTTTGTTATTGCAAGATAATTGTGCATAGCCTATGCTAGATTGATGAAATAAAACATTAATCAAGTTGCAGTATTGAAATAAAACGGAGTTTTGGAAAATTAAACACTAGCACAAGTTGTTGACACAGCTGGAGTTCTAATCTATTGTTGCAGGATTGAAATCATGCTTGCTTAATTGAAATCTAGATTGATGAGTGTATAAGAATCCTAGATTATCTATCTTATTCTGATTTTCTATTTTATCCTTGCAGAAAGGAATTCTATGCTAATTGCAAAAAGGAAATCTACTTTAGTTGTAGGGAGTAAATTCACACTTCTAATTACTTATTGTTGAAAGCAAAGTTTTATCTAGTACTGAAAGACAATTCTCCAGTGGTATACAACACTTGAATTCTTATTCTCATGAGACACATTGATGCACATTTGACAGAAAGGAACTGAACTATAATAGAAATTATGATCTAAGAATGCTAATAGGTTATTCACATCAATCAAAGTAGCTAATCTAAAACAGCAAAACAGAGGGGAGTCTGTGAGGAAGGTGGGCCCTTTCCTTCTCACTGAATCCACTCAAAGAGATCACAGTAGGTTGGAAAAACTCAAGTCGCCTTCTTTATTAAGATCACAAAAATTGTTCAATTACAAGTTGCTTCACTTTACTTCACAATTCCACAGCTAATCTATGTTGTTAATGATTACAAAATCTTTGTTATTTAAAGACAGAGTCATTTAGTTCAAAACGGACTCAGAACAACCTTGAGAATCCCAGATTCTCAAGTTGTTCATAAGATACAAGAGATCTGTCATATTCATCAAATCTGGACAAAGCATCAGCGTGAGCCAAAACGTGTAACAATAGAGGATCATTCTTCAGGATTCGGTTTTTAGGATCGATGGCTATCTGTTGCAGTGAGTGTAACATATTTTAGAATTGGTGTGCATATGTTGCAGTCGGTGTAACATCTTCCTGGATAAGTGGGCGTCTGTTGCAACAAGTGTGACATCTTCCAGGAAAGGTGCGTGGTTGTTGTATTCATGTAACAACATGCAAGACTAGCACACAACTGTAACAATTGGTGTAAAAACAATGATATTTCTGTAAGTATTGGTTGTTCTCACATTTTGATCATTAGTTGTGCATTTATGGGTAAAATATGAGAAATACTACCAATCAAATGTGTTAAATAAATAAGAATATCAAAGAAATATTAATGACTCATACCTTAGGAAAAAGGGTCTTGGCAGCATTAAAATAGGCATTTAGCATAGGAATGATAAGTTTGAAAGGGTAAAAGATATAGTGAAAAAGGGACATTTCTAGGTCCTAACATGCCCCCCAAATGAAGACTTTACATCTCCTCATGCAAAAACACTTTCAAACCTGTCATTGAATCGGAAGTAGGGAGATGACTCCTCCCATGTAAACTGCTAAGACAATTCGTTAAGTACCTGTATGCAAAACTGTGTGTAACCCCAATATCTGTTAGCTCAAAAATTTGTCATGCTTGCCTTGCCTTTAAGAATAGAGTGCAACAGAGGTTCTTTTGTTTGAGATGTTGGTGAACTAGCAGATACTCTATTACGTAGGGATATCCTCTTTCTTACTGATTCTTGTGGAGCAGTAAGGTCAAATTCTATTTTAACTGAGAGGTTGACTGGTTCTTTAGGCTGGACAGTGACTGGTACTTTTATTATTTTATAGCCTACCTCAAAATAGATATTACCACATTAAGAGCACGTGAGCTCTCTATGTTGGTCCATAACATCTTTTCTAAGTGATAATATGTCTAAGGCTATCCCCTCTGGATTGTTCTGACGAGCCACCTGTAATTCATCCCTTAAGGAAGCCAACTCTGCTTTGAGGCTGTCATTTTCTTTTAATAGTTCAGTAATCCTGGAATTTTTTGTGTCCTAGATCTTCTTCTCAATTTGAGCAAAAAGTTGAGCAAGTGGCACATCCTCGCAAATTTGTGTAACTGGTTCTTGTGTGTCAGATACACCCAGGACTTGTTCCGGTGCAATAGTTGATTCTGGCCTGACTAATTCTTGTGGAATAGTCTTTGTCTGAATAGTTGGTTCTTGTGTAACAGCTGAGTTAGGGATGTATCTTGTTGAATAGTCTCTTCCTGGGCAATTGGTTCTTGTGTAACAACCATGTCATCTGAGGGAACTAGTTCTTGTGTAGCAGTCTCTATAGTAATGGAGGGTAATGGACGAAGAATAGGTATTGCATGTTCCATATCCGTTCATCCCACTTCTATTGCAGTAGACCTTGCTGACCGAGTTCTCCTCCTAAGTAAAGTAGAGACAAAAACATTGTCTTTCTTTTTCATGGGCTTCGGAAAGGAAGGGTGTTCTTCAACAATCTCACAAGAAGAAGGAGGGAGTTCTTCAACAACTATATAGGGAGGAAATTCTGGAATGATAGGGTCTGGTAGAATCTATACTTCATCAGTCATCGAGGGATGCACATAATCATAAAGCAGAGCCGATGATTCTGTTGTAACTCATGTACATTCCTCCTGTAATCATAAAATGGTAGCCTGAAATTCCTTGCACAAGGTGAAACCTGGAATACGTACCTCCATAAATTTTGGTAGGGTCTAAGTATGAGAAGACTCAGGACACTATGTGGCAGCATCTGGTACAACCTTGTTGATGCCCCTATTAGATCTTCTTTTTAGGCTTAGGTTTTCTTTTCTGAGGTGATTCAGGAGCAGTGATAGTAGGGGTATGAACTGTTGTTGCAGCACTAGGAGAGTTGTTTCTGTCGATTCTCTTCTGAGATTCTCGTCTAGATTGATGTTCGGCTAGCTGAATCGATTCATTGATAGATACAGTAGATATTCAAACTGTTGTTATAGAAACAGGTGGATTTTGAGTTGTTGGTGGTGCCACAGAAGAAGGAATCGAGGTACTTGCAGTTGCAGTGGATGTTGGAATTGTTGTTACAATGGATCTCTCTGACCTAGTTCTTGTCATGGGTAGTGTAGAGACAGAAGGAAGGAATTTCCTTTTCTTATCTTTAAGGGTTTGAGGGAGTTCCCGAACCACGACTATTGCAGCAGAGGGCTGAGGTTCATGATTTGGTCCAAGGATTTCACTGTCGACTATTGGCTCAACGACCATTGTGCGCAGAGGGTTTAATTATTCTAGTTCAATAATATCAAGGCGTTTCTGAGCGGTGTAATAGGTGCTTCAGATTTTGTGTTTTGTGTTCAGAGTTGACTTGTGGGCAGTTACAGTCGAGGTGTTGACTGTTGGTGCAGTCGAGGATACATGATTTGACTGTTCTGGGTCGACTATAACAACAGGCACAAGAATTGGCTCAGGTAATGGGTCATTAGGAATTCCCATTCCATTATGAATCAACAATCCTATAATTCTATGATTTGAAAGACAATTCATGGGGTGCTTGGATTTCTTAACAAATTTAGCCATATTATGCAGGGATTGAAGTAGGTAGTAAGGGATGTTGATTAGCTTCTGATGTCGTAAACGTGACAGTAGAACAAAATCTGAAAAATAAACAACTTGATATCTCCCTTCACATGTAATGTACCTTTTTATGAATTCTAATACCTTCCCCCATGGATCTGGTAAGGAACTAACATCTGTACCATGGCCTCTGGTCTGTACTTGCTCATTTCCCATGAGAAAACCCTTATGTGCATAGGGAAGATGTGCTTTCCTGTTAAACCATTTGACTCCTGTGGTTGGCAATCTTGTCACAGCCGCTATGCTCTCTTCTGTCACTGGAATCCACACTCTATGCACCATTGAATAGACATCTGTGAAATTCTGACTGAACTGTAAGACTTCTGCTTCATTAAAACTCTGTAGCTTCTTAAAATAGGGAATCCAGCCAGCCCACAGAAATATTTGATAAACATCCGGGTGCAGCAGCAATGTATTGAGATTTTTTGGATCATATCTTATGGGCGTTCCTCCCATGACATTGTGTTTATATTATACAGTAAATTAGGAGGAGAAATCAACACCTAAACTAGAGACAGAGCAATTCGATCATGGATTTGCATGAAGAACACAGTGTCGCAGAAAAAAAATAAGCGGGGTTAGAAGGTGGCGGAGGTGAAATATAAAAAGGAATTTTGCGGTTAGGTCGACGTGGATTTTCGTTTCCCCCCCCCCAACTAATCTTATTGGCTTGTAGTTTAATGGATTAGGACAATCAATCAAGTAGTCATGAAAGTGTGCTTTCATATCCATATCAATTAGACACGTAAGATTAGCAGCGTACCTCATAACTTACCACCCGAACTTAGCTGTCGGAGTAACTGCACTATCCAACCACCATTTGATCCACGCGGAGTGGCTATAATAATGTGAGATGACTCCCGAACGTGAGAACTGATGATATGACAAGTGGAGAATAAGTGGATTCATTTCTATGGTCGAACCATTGAAAAGTTGTGGATGTGGAGTTTAAGTAATGATGAAGCGGCGCTTGTAGGACAGAGAGAGCATAAAGTAATTTTTTGAAAATAGTGGAAATCTTGACAAAACAACAATGTTGTTCTATGTAGAAATGGCAGAAATGCTAAGAAGGTGGTGAAGCAATGTAGAAACCAGCCAAAAGAAAAAATAGCAATAGGTGTATCAGTAGATATTTTGGCCGAATTGTGGCACTAGGTGTAACAGTATGTAAATTGGCCAATTTGTCGTAAAAGGGTGTAACAACATGCAGGGAAAAAGAGTCAGGAACATGTGTAAAGCATGCAAATATGCCAAAAGGGTGTAACAACATGTAAATCGCCCAAAAGGGTGTAACAACATGTAAATCGACCAAAGGGTGTAACAACATGGAAATCGACCAAAAAGGTGTAACAGCATGTAAATCGGCCAAAGGGTCTAACATCATGTAAATCGGCCAAAGGCTGTAACAGTATGGAAATCGGCCAAAAGGGTGTAACAACATGTAAATAAGCCAAAGGGTGTAACAGCATGTAAATTGGCCAAAAGGGTGTAACAGCATGTAAATCGGCCCGAACACAGAAATACTTAGTTTTTAGGAAGTTTTTCAACTTCCAAAAACTAATACTTTGGCGTCTTCTGTTGTAATCTATCTTGTTGTTCTTCAGTTTATCTACACATAATCAATTGTCTGATACCTTTCTAGGCTAAATTTATTAGAAAAAAAAGAAAAATAGAGAAATGAAAATGCGTGAAGCAAAATCAGAAAATTTCAAATTTCCACAACTTATTTATATACAAAATTTTATTTGAAAACAAAATGTCCTAAAGTTCAGAAGGGGAAGGAGCAGGCTCTGTTCCCTTTAAAAATTGGTAATCTGTATCAGCGGTACATCTCGATTTAAATTATTCCTTGTAAAGTGGACGCTGATACAGGCATAAGCGATGACCATTTGCATATAAATGTGTATTGGATCTGTCAATAGTAATTAACCTGACTGTCCCATTGGGAAAAACAATGTCTACCTCGTAAGGTCCAAGCCATCATGTACGCAGCTTACCCTAAAATTCTTTAAAGCGCAAATCATACAACAGAGCCCAATCCCCTTTTTGGAATAATTTCTTCTTGATGACTCGATCATGCCATTTTGTTCTCTGTTGTTGAATCATTATGGTTTGATTAATAGCGTCCAAATGCTTTTCATTAAGCTCATTGAGTTGTTGCATTTTGGCCTTCTGTGCCATAGTCAAGTCGAGGTTGACTACCTCGACTGCTGATGCAGTTCTTAAGGTTTTGATTTCAAATTCAATGGGAAAAATAGGGCTTTTTCCATATACAAGCTCATAAGGAGAAAACCCAATTGTGTTCCTCCAAGTAGTTCGATAAGCCCATAGAGCTTCATGCAATTTGTCAGACCAATCCCTACGATTTTCTCTCACTGTCTTAGTAAGAAAAGATTCTATGACTTTGTTGATACTTTCTACTTGGCCATTACCTTGTGGATGGTATGGAGAAATTGTTCTATGTAAAACATGATATTAACTGAGTAGGGCTTCAAACTTATGTGATGTGAAAGGGGTTCCTCCATCAGTTATTGATTCTCTGGGAATTCCAAACCTAACAAATATATCTTCAAACAAGAATGCTAAGACAACTTCTTCTGAGGCCCTGATGAGTGCTTTTGCCTCCACCCACTTGGTCATGTAATCTATACAGACCAATATATAAACTTTCTATTTAGAAAGTTGTTTAATGGGCTCTGCAAAGTCCATGGCCCATCTCTCAAAAGGATCTAACACTACTTGAGGCTGGAGAGGCATCTCATCCCTATGATTTGGCTGACCTATTCATTGGCAACTGTCATAGGCCTGGACATACTTCTTGGCATCTTGAAATATGGTGGGCCAAAAATAGCCCATCCTTAAAATTTTAACTCCATTCCTTTTATCAGCAAAATGACCCCCACAAGGGCCATCATAGAAAGCTTTGAGCAGCTCATAAACTTCATCATCCCTCACACATCACCTGATTTCTTGATCCAGGACTGTGTAAAAAGGTATCCCTCTATCCAACTATACCGAGCACTCTTCTAAACAATTCTCCTTCTTTCTCTTAGGGATAGATGTGGAGGTAACTTCCCTGCAACCAAGTAATTAGCAATTTCAGCATACCAAGGTGAGTCAGAAGATACGACAAAAAAAATTTCATATGGAAAGGAATCATCTAATGGTGAATTATCATCATTTATATGCAGTCTTGAAAGAAAATCAACAACCACATTTTCTTTCCCTAGTCTATCTACTATAGTGATGCCAAATTATTGAAGTAATAACAACCATCTTATTACTTTGGCATTGTTAATAGGTTTATTAATCATATATTTAATTGTTGTATGATCAGTATGAATAAAGGTAGGATAACCAGTGACATAATGCCTGAATTTATTGATTGCATAAACTACTGCCAAGAATTCTCTTTTAGTAACTATATAATTTAACTCACCAGGAGCCATGTTCTTGTTGATATAGTAGATAGCATAGGGTTCTTTGTCCTCTTGTTGCCCTAGTACTACACCAATTGCAGTGTCTGAGGCATCTGAAGAAATGTGAAAAGGCAAAGCCCAATTGGGTCCTCTCAAAATGGGAGTTGTGGATAATTTATGTTACAGATCTGTAAAAGACAATTCACAATTGTCAGTCCAATGAAAGTGAACATCTTTTGTTAATAGGAAAAACAAGGGAGAGTCAAGTTTGGAAAAAGTTTTAATGAATCTCCTGTATTAGCCAGCATGCCCTAAAAAAATCTTACCTCTTTCTGAGTTGTTGGAGTTGGAATGTCCAAAATTACCTAGATTTTTGTTGGGTCTACCTGAATTCCTACATAAGAAATGAACTATCGCAGCACCACACCTTCGCTCATCATCATAGGGAATTTTTTTGTGCTTAAAGAAATATGAGACTGTATACATCTTTTGAGCACTTTTTCTAGATTAGTCAAGGCTTGATCAAAATCAATACCATAAGGTGTAAAATCGTCCATGAATATCTCCATACAGTCATTCACCATATCTGAAAAAATACCAATTACAACTCTCTGGAAAGTGGTTGGCGCATTACACCAAACAAATGGGAGAACCGTGTAGGAAAATGTACCCCAAGGGCTAGTAAATGTGGTCTTATCTTGGTCCTGTGGAGCAATTTTTATCTAGTTATAGCCACTGAATCCATCTAGGAAAGAGAAAAAAAAAATCCCAGCTAGGTTGTCTAGAACTTGATCAATAAATGGAAGAGGGAAATGATCCTTCTGCGTGGCCATATTTAGGGTTCTATAGTCCACACACACTCTCCACTTACCATTATTTTTAGGTACAATAACCAATGGTGAAACCCACTGGTTGTCTGATATAGGATAGATGAATCCAGCATTGAGAAGTTTTTGGAGTTCCTCTTTAACTATTTCTTTAAGATTAGGACTCATCCTCCTTTGGGGTTGGAAAATGGGTCGGTATTTTTCCTTGATGTATATATGGTGGGTGCATAATTAATAATAAATTCCTTTAATGTCCATGTAATCCCAGGCAAATGCCTCCTTATGTTCAATTAGTAATTTCATCAATCGGCGAGTTTTAGCAATAGAGAAATCGAGATTTATATTCACGGTTTTTCCAGGTTCGATTTCTATAGTGATGCTCTTAGAACTGACTTTGGGAAATAATTTTGTTGTTTTTGTTTCATCATTTGTTGTTACAACGTTTTTTGTTACAACGTTTTTTGTTACAGCATTTTTTGTTATAGCATTTTTTGTTACAGCTGAATCGATTTGATTTACAGCAGTTTCAGAGAACATTTATGGGCTCATCTCTTCCTAGGCAATAGGGTCAAAGATTCCAATCAATTGGTGTTGCGTGTTCTATGTAACAGTAGAGGGGTCACAGATAAAATAGTTTATTAACTCATCCTATGTCTCATCTTTGAAACTTAGGGATTTTCCTATGGTTAACACAGGCAGAGCACTTTCATCCTCAATGTCCATCCATAAAGAATTTTCAGGTTCCATACTGGGTGTAGCATGAGGATAAAGGGTAAGTTTTTTTGTGTCATAACCATCAGAGATGGTCATGGAACCAGATCTACAACCAATGAAGGCATCATTTGTAGCTAACCATGGTCATCCTAGAATTAGAGGGTGCCCCCCCAGATGGATTTTGGGTTACAAAACAACAAAATCAGCAGGATACTCCCATGAATCAACTGAAATGACTAAATCATCGATTACTCCATTTGGTCTAATGGTGGAACGATCAGCTAATTATAAAAAAATAGGAGTAGGTTGGACTTGCATTCTAATTTGCATCAATTGTGTAGTTTCTATTGGCATAATATTAATTGTTTCCCCTAATTCAACTAACACATGGGGAATAGGTGTTTGGCCAATTTTGACAGTAACTGTAGGGTTTCCTGGGTCACCATATTTAATGGGCGGGGTTTTGCCTAACATCAGTTCAGACAAGTCCCCCACTACATTCACTGTGAGGGGGTCCCTAGGTTTCCTTCCAGGTCTTCTGATACAGAGATCTCTCACATTCTTGGCATAAATAGGTACATCTCTAATCGCTTGCAATAGTGGAATGTTAACATGCAAGTTTTGAAATTCTCCTAAGAGATTGAAGGATGGTAATTCCACAGTTTTGGTAATTTCCAATCTTTCAGGGAATGGGGGGTCTGTTTATTCTTTAATAGGTTGGTCAATTTCTTTTGTATCAGGAGATGGTTTTTCTCCTGATTCCTTGTTTGATTTTGAAGATGGAGCATCTTCAATTATGGGCTCAAATATTCTCCCTAATCTTAATTTTATCTCATCACAAGGCATAGGAGTAATAGACAGAGCTGGCACATTATATATATCAATATTATGAACAACCATATTATTTGGGTTTGGGTTAGGTTTCACAGGCATCTGAGGTCGTAAGGGAGAATTGTTTTATGGGGCATTGGGAGGTAACTGCAGATGTTGCTGCTAATACTGAGGTTGGAACTGTTGTTGATAGAGGTTCGGTTGATGGTTTTGATAGCTAAGATGTTGCTGAGGGACTCTCCAATATGGGTTCCATTGCCCATGGTGACTCTATTGTTGGGGCATAGGTAACCATGCATTGGAATCCTGATAAGGAGGGAGAATTGGATTTGGAGGGGGAACATTCATCTGGCCATAAGGTAGTTGATTGTTCCAATAATTAAGTGTTGTAGGAGAGAATTGAGAGTTCATACCTTGGCCTCTTGGATTCCATTGTCTTCTTTGTGTAATTAGATAGGCAGCCTCTGCTTCTTTATTAGTCACCTTCATTGATGCTTTTACACCTGGTAAAGAGGGACATTTGTGATTAGGATGTTCCAATTCACAAATAAGACATACCTGAACATTGTTTAGTGGGAATTCCCTTTTCGGATGTTTGTCTCTACACTTTGGACAGAAAATGGACAATGCCTTTTCTGCTTCTGCTTGTTTTTTTTTAATCTGTAGAGTATCAATTTGTGAAGAAAAAGAGTTAATCATTTATGTTTTGAAATCTTCTAATAGATTACCTATTTCTACTCTTGTTTCCCATCCATTGGCTGATTTTTGTACCCTTGAAAAAGTGGTATCCTTGGTAACTGACTTATTCCTTGTATTTCCTCAAGAACGTCTCTTGCAAATATTTACAATGTCTTCATAGGATTCCTTAGATATATCTCCCTTTCCAAGCATATTCAACATGTCTAAACAATCATCTCTAACCCCTTTTAGCAAAATAGTTTTCAGAATGTCCTTACTCACATCCGGATGTCCAGACCTTTGTAGATTGTACTGGAGTCACTCTACAAAATCTTCAAGGGTCTCGTCCTCTTTCTGAGACATCTTGAACAGCTCCTCCCTTTGTTCCCTTCTTCGACAGTAGTCTTGGTACTTGTTTAGGAAAATATGCCTCATCTGTACCCATGTTGAGATATTCTCTCCTCCAAGGCTCATGAACCATCTTAACGCATTTCCCTTCAATGTGGCTGGAAATAGTTTAAGTTTATGCGTAGTAGTAGTGTAGTCATAGCTTCTACATAGAATATCAAATTCAAATAAAAACTCATCTATATCCTCCATAGACAATCCATGGAAATTTGGTAGGGATGAAAGAGGTATGATCTTCATAGTATCTATCCCCTTTGTAGGAATATTAGTAGTAGGAAAAACCAAGGTAGAGATAGTATTTTCATCATTTACCTGATCTTCATTGTTCTGTGGCTCTTTTCGGTGGAACTCCTCTTCATTATCTCCTTGATTTTCTATGGCTTCTCTCTTGTTCCACTCAATATGGTAAGCATCCCACTCCTCCTTAGTGACTATCTGTCTATTAATCTGATAAACAAATTCTTATGGTCTTTCTCTTGGTTGAGCTATACTTCCTCAATCTTCAATATTCTTCAGTGTTGCTTGTTGATTTGTTGGTGACAAACTTTAAGCTTTATCCCTTGATGAAAGCAATGTTTCGAGATGGACTAGTTCTGATGACTGAGGAATTTGTCTCCTTGGAGGATTTGAAGGGCGGAAGATAGATCCTGAAGAAGAATCTGCTCTGGCTATATTCTCATCAACAAAGGTTGGTCTTCCCAGTGCAGGGTTCCTTCCTCCACATCCTCTGGTACCTGTAGGGTTAGTATTTTGGGGAATACGTCCTCTTGTTCCTCGATTCATGCAGACTTATTCATTCCTAAGAAAAGAAAACTAATGTTCTTACAAAAATCTATAATTGGCTTCCCTGGCAACGACACCAAAATGTTGGGCACTTTAATTGTCTAAATAAATAGATAATTAAGGTGTTCAATATAGATTGTCAAACCCAGGGAAGTTTTGTTATTGCAAGATAATTGTGCATAGTCTATGCTAGATTGATGAAATCAAACATTAATGAAGTTGCAGTATTGAAAGAAAACGGATTTTTGGAAAACTAAACACTAGCACAAGTTGTTGACATAGCTGGAGTTCTAATCTACCATTGTAGGATTGAAATCACGCTTGCTTAACTGAAATCTAGATTGATGAGTGTATAAGAATCTTGGATTATCTATCTTATTCTGATTTTCTATTTTATCCTTGTAGAAAGGAATATTATGCTAATTGCAAAAAGGAAATCCACTTTAGTCGCAGGGAGTAAATTCACATTTCTAATTACTTATTGTTGAAAGAAAAGTTTTTTCTAGTACAAAAAGACAATTCTCCAACGGTATACAACACTTGAATTCTGATTCTCATGAGACACACTGATGTGCATATGATAGAAAGGAACTAAACTATAATAGCAATTATGATCTAAGAATGCTAACAGGTTATTCACATAAATCAAAGTAGCTAATCTAAAACAACAAAACAGAGGGGAGTTTGTGAGGAAGGTGGGCCCTTTCCTTTTCACTGAATCCACTCAAAGAGATCACAGTAGGTTGGAGAAACTCAAGTCACCTTCTTTATTAAAATCACCAAAAAATTTCAATTACAAGTTGCTTCACTTTACTTCACAATTCCACAACTAATCTCTATTGTTAATGATTACAAAATCTATGTTATTTAAAGACAGAGTCATTTAGTTTAAGATGGACTCAGAACATCCTTGAGAATCCCATATTCTCAAGCTATTCATAAGATACAAGATATCTATCATATTCATCAAATCTAGAAAAAGCATCAGCGTGAGCCAAAACATGTAACAACAAAGGATCATTCTTCAGTATTCGGATTTCAAGATCGATGGCCATCTATTGCAGCGAGTGTAACAGCTTTTAGAATTGGTGTGCATATGTTGCAATGGGTGTAACATCTTCCAGGATAAGTGGGTGTCTGTTGCAGCAAGTGTGACAGCTTCCAGGAAAGGTGAGTGGTTTTTGTAGTTTTGTAACAACATGCAAAACTAGCACACAACTATAACAATTGGTGTAACAACAATGATATTTCTTTAAGTCTTGGTTGTTCTACACATTTTGATCATTAGTTGCGCATTTATGGGTAAAATATGAGAAATATTACCAATCAAACGTGTTAAATAAATAATAATATCAAAGCAAGATTAATGACTCATACCTTAGGAAAAAGGGTCTTGGCAGTATTAAAATAGGCATTTAACATAGGAATGATAAGTTTGAAAGGGTAAAAGATATAGTGAAAAAGGGACATTTCTAGATCCTGACAGATATGAGGGAAAAGGTGAAGAATTTTGTAAACAAATGTAAGATTTTCCAGTATGCAAAAGGAAATATACAGAACATTGGATTGTATCAACCATTTCCTATTCTACATAGGCCTTGGGATGCAACAAGCATGGATTTCGTGTTGGGATTTCAAGGAACACAAAGAGGAAGTGATTCCATATTTTTTGTAGTGGATAGATTCTCAAATATGGCACACTTTATCCCATGCCAGAAAACTAATGATGCAACAAACATTGCAAATTTGTTTTTCAACGAAGTTGCAAGACTTCATGAGTTTCCTAAGAGTATTGTCTCAGATAGGGACACTAAATTTGTCGGGAATTTTTGGAGAAAATTGTGGAAGAAACTGGGGATAGAGTTGTCCTTTAGTTCAACATTTCACCCTCAAACAGATGGATAGATTGAGGTGGTAAATTAGAGTTTATGAATTTTTTTGAGGAGTCTGGTCACTGAATATCATAGCCAATGGGATCAAATTTTGTCACAAGTAGAGTTTGCATACAATGACCCATCAAACAGGAGTACAGGGAAGAGTCCATTCCAGATAGTATATGGGATGAATCCAAGAGGAATATCAAAGTTGAGAGATATGGAGCAAAATGGATTCAGAAGTGCTGGGGCAGAAGACTTCGTTGCAACAATGCAAAAGCTTCATAATCAGATCAAAGAGCAATTGCAGAACACCAGTAGAGAATATAAATGAAAAATTGATTAGCATATGAGAGAACTTCAATTTGAAGTGGTATATAAAGTTCTAGCACATATAAGGAAGGAAAGGTTCCCAAGGGGAACATATAACCAATTGAAGCTGAAGAAGATAGGACCATGCAAGATCCTAGGGAAATTTTGTGCCAATGATTATGAGATAGACATATATCCTTATAGGGAATATGAAACCAAAGAGTCAGAATATCAGAAGGAAATCCAATGGGAGAAGCAAATTCCTATAGCAGAAAAGCCACAGATGGAGAAGATCATAGATCAAAGAGCTGGTAAGAAGGCTAGGAGAAAGACTTATTTTGAATATTTGGTAAAGTGGAAAGGACACCTAATAGAAGATGCCAGTTGGGTAAATGAAGCAGATATTCAAAAGCATGGAAAGTTAGTGCAAGAGCTCATGTAAATGAGTCCATGAATTTTGTCCAAAGGAGTATGATGTAGGAGAATCATCATCAAAATGCAAGTGGAAGACAACTCATCTCCCTAGTGCACTTTTTTGAAGTGATTTTGAATTTCAAAGATGTCATGTCATGAATATATCTTGAAAATATTGTAATTAAAGAACATCTTAATTGTTTAGGAGCTGACCCATCACGTGATATTGATGGGGAGTGTATTTTCCTTTAATGTAGCCAATGACAGTACATATCTGAAGAATTCGCTCTTATCTGTTTGTACCAATCATTTATTGTAATAGATCCTTAGTAGTTGAAATATTTTAATTTGATAGGATATCACTAAGGTGGTAAGAGGGAAAAGATATATGAGCTCTTTTGTATAAATAAATGTATTGTTTCCCAAATTAGGTTGTTGAAGATTATTATTGTTGAAGATTATTGTAGAAAAAAATTATTGAAGCTTATCAGAGTGTATGAGCCCATGTACATTTCATTTGAATGAATATAACAGAGAAGCATTGATCCCAAATGTCTGGTGTTGCTATTACGGTGTCTATCTAAATGAATGAATGGTAGGCTTTATGTTTAATTGCATTTCTTTGTTATTACGTGTTCTTATGTTATGAATGTATTTCATGTTTGAACATATGAATTTGTGAGTACTAGACAAGTTTCAATTGTTTCTCTTCTACAAGAAAGTGCAAGGAGTGCATAGTGTTCGCAAGGTGTGCATTGACAGAGTCTCTTTCAACACAGAAGATCAGGAGAGATAATGTGAAGATTTTGTTTGCAAAGAGTACATAAGTGTCCTCAAGGTGTGTGTTGACAAAGTCTGTTTTGACTCATAATTTCAAGAGGGATATCTTGAAAGTGTGCGTAGGAAGAAACACACTTAGCGTTATATTATTGAGGAGAAACAATTGATCTGTAAAGAACTGTTGCAAGGTGTGCGCAATCGCTCACAAAGAAGTTGAGTCATGGAAGAAGATATGTTTCAAGGTGTGCATAGAGTCAAAAATTGACTAAGTGTCAAAGAATTGCTCTGAGGAGTTAGAGGTTTCGAGGAAAAACAAGCTCAGAAGAGATAGAAGGTGAGAATTATTCAATAAAGAGGATCCTTTTAAGATTCCCCAAATTATCAAGTGAGATCCATTCGGAGGAAGCAGGATCATTCCAAACCATGAGATCTGGGATAGTTGCATGGAGGTTAGCCTTGGATTCCTTCAGCACTCGGAGTATTCGAAGGTTTGAAAAGGTTTTTAGAGCAGGATCGTCAAAGTCCCAGAGATGCGAAGTGAATCCTAGTCGTTAGTATCAAGGAAGATATGTGGCAGCAAATCGAAGAGTCTGGGAGGTAAAGTTCCAGAAGATTTGAGAGGAGCAAAGAGAGAATTTCGTGAAGTCACAAAGGACAAAGAGATATGGACCGTTGATTAAGGAAGGACACGCAGCAGAGATCCGTGTACTTCAGGATAATAGTACTCCGAGGGAAAATGAGAGTAGTGAAGCCAAAACTCACGAAGCCCGAATTGCTGAAGTAAATTGTGGTCGTTGATCTGAGAGGGACACACGTTAGAAGAACGTGGAGTCCATAAGTGCGTACTTTTATATCAAGATTTGCCTTAACATTGCTATCTTGCATAGAGGGCCTTTTTCCATTTCCCTATGCAGACTTGTCATCCCTTTTTGATGAATCCAGATCTAAAAATACATATTTTTCCACATATACGTGCCCTATCTACTATACAACATGCGTATATGTAGGTTTCTCCACTACAATTCGCGTACATAGGTATTTGTTTCAGAAAATACAAAAATGAAGCCAAGTTTCCATGTCACGACAAGAGATCTCTGATCCTTGGCCTTCCATATACTGGAAACATTCCGACTCAGCCCTTTAGTTTCATTTTGAAGGCTATAAGAACATAATTCCGAGCTATGGAAAAGAGGAGAAAGCATTCAACTTTGAGAGAAAATTTACTCTGGAGAAATTACTTCATATTGAGTCTGCATCCCTTTGTCCCTCAAGTCTGAACACAGTGTTCAACCCCCAAGCTCTTTCCCTATTGTTGAGAGAACCTCATTGTCTCTTTTCTATGAGGTTTCCTTTGGTGGAGGATTGAAGTGGTGGAGGCCCAGTTGGAAGGAACTTGGTTTCTTGGTTTCGAACCATGCCAACATGGAAGTCTGTAATATTTTTGCTTCTGTTGATCATTTATTATTAGAAATACTCCTTTCCCATCCAATTGGTATCGTGAAAATATATGATTATTATCCATGGGCAGATTTGTAATGTTTATTAATGGATTATGTTATCTAATGTGCTAACCCCTTTATATTATCACTATATACTTGTTCTGCTTGTTTGTTGAGAACTTGTTGCAGGTACAAAGCTTTGGGTCAAAGTACTCAACAGTGGAACATCATCAAATGGTGGAATGAGGTAGGCTTATTTCTTATCTCGCTTGCACATTGGTTTATATAGCATATGTTGGAATTGAGTAGATTTCTGCAGTCATACCTATCTGTTGTGGTTTACTTTGGCCATAGAGATTTTTTCCCTCATAACAAAATTGGAGACTCCGCTGGGGAGAGATCTTCTTTCTAAGGGTTGAAGTACTTTTTCTCCTTGCATTGCTTTTTTTCCTTTGTGTTTCTTGTCATATCACTACTTGACAGATTATGTGCACTCTGGGTCTGAGTTTTCAGCCTTCTGCACTTGCCTGGCCTTGTTTTCAAGCCTATACATGCCTTTTTCCTTGACAGTCGTGTATACACGCATGTTGTCTCACTGCAAGTTGCGTATATATGCATTGTTTTCCTGAACAATCACATATACAACTTTTCCTTGCATCTTTGCTTTGTTTTGTGATTGTTGGGTGGGATTTGATGATTGTTGAGCCTTCTTAGGTATTTGTAGTGCCTGTTGAGTTTCTCTGGGTTGACAGGAAACCTGTTTGGAGTTGAATTTTTGGGCGTAGTCCTTCTCATCAATTTTCATTCTTGATTTTTCCTTGAACTCTGGGTTGTTGCTTGGCTGCTTGGTTTTCTGCTTGAGTCATTCCGTCTATACACAGCAGAATTTATATACCAGGTTGCTTTTCAGTCCATGCATTTTCTCTTTAATATATTGAAAATACAAAAAAATAGGCATTTTACATTGCTTGGCATTTTTTTCTTCTGAATCTTTATCATTATCTTAGTGCATTTAGTGAAATATTGCATTTTAATTCTAAATTGCAGAGTTGAAATTGAAAATTGCACTGTTTTTATACGCATATCATTCATTGAAAAGTTAAAATTAGACTTTGCATTATATTTATATTTATTTTCTTGCAGAGTCATAATATCATGAGTTTCACTTCCATACCCTTTTGAGTAATCACGGCCAATAAAATTTACGCTTTAAACTAAAATTGATTAGTCATGATTTTATTTTTAGGGTGCACAAACTAGTTTAGGATTTAGTGCCTTGGGATAGGATTTTGTGAGTAAACTTCTCCAAGGAAATTAAATCAACACATGTGTCTGAGACAAGGAGTTGAGAATTCCATTGTATAATTGGTAAGATAAGGAGGCTCTGCTCACACCGAAGTTAATCACGAGGTCGCATGAAGTTAGTTGAAGGGATAACCCCCGGATACTCGCCTAGCCTCAGAGATATTTCTGTGGATTTATTCATATTTGGGGATCTTGTCAGTACGCATACCTCTGTGAGAGGCAGTGCTTTCAAGGTTTTGGGCTTTGCTACCCTGCCCATACGGTAATCCAAACTTACGACTGCTTTCATGTGCATCCGTTATACAATGGTTTATTAGTTGCTTGACTTAGGCATCTCATAGGTTACTTGCATGGCGTTATTATGCTTGTACCTTGGGTCAGATAGGGGTTGGACAACACACAACCTTTATGGAAGATTACCTCTCTGGGGGGATGTGACCAACTGGTTGTTAAGACCATGAGGGCCCCTATAAATGATTTTGTTACCTCCAAACATTAGAGGGGAGTCTCAGGACCCTCTTGGATGAGACATACCTTCTTTAGTGAGGGAGGCCACTCAGGCACTTTAGCCCGTTTGCATGCATATTGGTCGTTTGACTTTTGGTATGCTATTTGACTACTAGTTGGCCTTAGAAGTCTCTTTTGGGTGTCATCATCATGGATAGTGGAGTTTCTTTTGCTCCCTCGCTTACTGCTACCCATCCCATGATACCAACTCATTTCATGGGGATGGATCCTTTCGCTTTTCACAATGGTTTGCAGAACTATAACACTCAGTCTGCACCTTGGGTCTCTAGTCATTTTTCTGTTGATATTCCTTCACCCATGCAATCCTCACCCCGGCCCACATATATGAATCCTAGCATTGGATCAGGGGGCACCATGGCTCCAATTCCTACTTCTTCATTTGATATGAGTCGTGTCCTCATGGGAGGTTGGAACCTTCCCCTTTATGGATCCAATGCTAGCTATGATCTTCCAGGAGCCAATTCTCAGATGGGTTCTTATCCCACTTATTACGCCCCATCCATGTATCTTTCATCTACCATGTCGGTTCCATCGAACACTTTTTCCATGACAGCACCTCATGTACCTCTAGGTATTTAGTATGGGGAAAATCAATTTTACAATTCGGGCTACCCTCTTTACGGGACCCCTTCACAAGGGGGCAACATATATCATCACTCAAATAATTCTTATCCTACCTCAGTCTCTTCATAGACCTCTATGATGATGCACGTACAAACCTCTTCAGACCATTTTGGGGTAAGCCACCACATTTCTGGGTGGGGACATGGGGTACACCAGGATCCTTCCTAGCCTACAATATTTCAAAACCAATCTTTCCTTGGAGCTTGGAATCAAATGCCACAATCTACTGCTAGCCAAGTCATTATAATTCATACTAGTGCTCCATCACTGACCTCTGCCAGTCACATCGAAGATGGGTCAACATTTTCTACAAATTATGTCAATAGCTCACACCCAACCTCTGCAAATCATGTTGGGGGCACCACCCTTTTCACCCCGAGTCATAGCCATGTCACATCTCCAACCTCTATTCATCATATAGGAGAAGACTCTCTTACCTTTTCCAGTCATGATGAGAGCGTGTCACCAGCCGTTGTAAACAACATTGGGGGCATCGAGAGGCCTAGACGTCCCAGACATAAGCCTAAATTCCTTTGCATAACTTGTGAAGGAAGTCATCTTACATGTTTGTTTCCAACTACTGTCAAGATACCACAAGCATGGAGCTCTCCCAAGGGCCCATCAGATTATGAGACATCTGTGGTTTCCCCACACCTTGTCCCTCCTTCGATCGACACGGTGCTTTTTTCTCCCGACCTCACCCCCTTTTCAAGGATAATGTGTCCCCTATCCCTGTTGTCATGCATCCTCTTCGGCCTATATCTGAGGAGGTGTTCATACCAATGCAATATCTGGTCAATTCCACTCTCCGTGTAGAGAACGATACAACCTTTAGTCATGTCATCAACATTCCTAATCCTACTCCTTCTGAACGAGAGAGATTTATTCTTCCCCTGAGTGCTCTCCCTCCAATTTCTGATGAGGTTCCCTTCGATTGGGACGGCCTAATGGGGAATCCCATACCCCCACCTATGTCTTTTCCATTAAGATACCTTATTCGAACCATCACGGAGACTATATACTCCGTTGGCACTTTCTCCTCCTCAACTTCGAGAGCTTTGGGTTTTCCCAAGCTTTTGTCATCTATCCATAAGATATTGACCTTCCGCAGAAGACCGGTACAAGAGCCTTGGCCTCCCCCTTTACATGTTGATTAGAACAGCAAAACGAGTCTTAGTTAAGCTCTTTTCGACTCTTCTAAAAAATGAAAAGATTGTCAAGTGAGTTGTCCCTTTCACACACGTTAAATTGGATTTGAAAGGTCATGAGTCTTAGTTAATCTCTTTTTTGGCTCGTTACCAAAAATAGAAAAGATCACCGAGTGAACTTGTCTTTTTCACACTCGTAAATTTGATTTGAAAGTAAGTCTATTTGACACAAGTTTATCCCTTTTTCACACCAAGTAGACTAAAAGACATAAAAAAGGAGATTTTTGGGTGTTAAGTTGTGATTGCATCTCCTGCCCTCTCTTGCAGTATTGAGCCTTTAGCCGGTTCTCACTTTGTGTTATAAACCGTTGCCTAAGAATTTTTTTGCATCCTCAACCAAGAACATCCTTGTTTATATCCTTCGCAATTTGACACCCTATACCCTGGAGAGAACATCACCCTGAGTGTCCATCTCCCTCATGCATTTCCTTGCATTGAGCATAGGTATGCTCCACTGCGGGAACTAGTTTTTCTTACTTGTGACACTCGTTTCCTCCTCTGTATCATAGCATTCATTTGTTATGAAAAAAATAAATACGGGTGGGAAGGGAGTACTATATTATAATTGGAAGCAGTCATGTCGCCTTTGAACAGAGCACAAAATTATTGAGTCCTTGTGTCATCATAATTTTGGGTTTAGCATGGCCTTAGGAATCTGATCCTGTTATAGAGTTTTTCTCTACCAATTGGTTACTCTTCCAGTCCCTATAGAGAACATTATTGATGCCTCCTGCATCTAATAGTCACATCATTGAGTCTATGTTGCCAAAGTCCACCACATGTCTCATGCTCTTGTTCAAAGGAAGTCTATCAACTCGTGTCGTCCATTCCTCAGAACTCTTGAATTTTCATGTCAGCCATACCTTCATTTTTTCTCAGAATCACATGATACTATCATCTTATCATGCACCCTAGCCCTACTTTCATCATTGATAGGTCACCTTGAACCCAACATTCGACATTTCATCATTGGTCATTGACTGGGTGGTTTCCCTTGTGTTCGACGGCAAGACATCTATTCACACTTGGGGATTCATGCAGTGTCTTGGATTCCATTAGCCTTATTAGTGGTTTCCTCACCTTTGTCAGCAGTTTTCATCATTGGCTTCTATTCAGAGGGTCTTTTTCATGTACCGCTTGCATTTGGCACACGTGAAAGATGCATAGGGTCGTTGGTCCATGAACATGTTCTTCGTATGATCTCCACCAAATTATGAAGCTCTTGCTTTGTTCCTCGTGCTGACTGATGAGAGATACCTTAATCCTCTCCTTTCGACGGGTCTCTTTCCATCGACTTCAGCTCATTTATTCTAGATATGGGACCTAGAGTTTTATGAGTACCTTGAGAGTTGCAGTCATTAGTGGCAGGCTCTCTCGCCATTGACATATGGGAATACATCAATGTCTCTTGATCAATGGATTCTTCAAGTGTTTGACATCGACTTCTTTATTCATACTTGTAGGAATGTGCTTGGTGCCTTGATACCTACTTTCATTATTGGTAGGTTGTCTCACATTTGTTAACGGTATACCTCAGTGACTGGTAATCAAATGATGTCTCATTGTGTTCGACCTCAACTCCTTTATTCCCATGATGTAGACTTGCACCTTTGGCGGATGTGTAGAAGACTTGAAGACATCACTATGTGGCTACAACTTTCCTGAGTTGTTCCTTCCTTTTCATTGCACCAGCACCTATTTGACTACAGTAATCATGGGACATTAGATTATACTCCATCATATATAGATATCTCAGATTGGTTTTGAGACTGGTTCTATTGGGCCTTGTTCATGATTATGACATATTTTGGCATATAACCACATTTGTATTTTCCTATTCATGGTCACAGACACTTATTTGGTATATTTTCCACATGGATTTGCATTTTATTCTATTGGCAGCCATGTATGTAAAGTCAAAATAGAATGTAATGAGCAACTAGTCTTTCCAACTAGGTTTACACCACTCCACTTCTGGGTTATTTATAATGTATTTCGGCCATCACAGATACTTCTCTCATCTCACACATTAGGAGGCATTTGTTATATAAATATTTTCCTCAACATTGATATCTTTCACAGAGGGCCTTTTTCCATTTCCCTATGCAGACTTGTCATCCCTTTTTGATGAAACCGAGCTAAAAATACATATTTTTCCACATATACGCGCCCTATATACTATAAAGCATGCGTATACACATGCTACTCCACTACAGCTTGCGTACATCGGGATTTGTGCTAGAAAATACAAAAATGAAGTCAGGTTTCCATGTCATGACAAGAGATCTCTGATCCTTGGCTTTCCATATACTGGAAAAATTCTAACTCGGCCCTTCAATTGCATTTTGAAGGCTATAAGAACACAATTCCAAGCTATGGAAAAGAGGAGAAAGCATTCAACTTTGAGAGAAAAGTTACTCTAGATAAATTACCTCATATTGAGTCTGCATCCCTTTCTCCCTCAAGTCTGAACATAGTGTTTGTAAATTCTAACCTTGTACAATATCTACTGCAAACTGA
>JASDQU010501536.1:28962-46922 GCA_032191745.1 Picea mariana | reverse complement strand
ATCATAGCCACCAGCAAATACAATGTGGATCTATGAAACAACATATAGATATCAGGAAGACAACGAGCACAGAGGAGAGTGCCCCCTGATTCTTCAAGGTACTCATAGGAAAGTGATATACTCCATCGCAAATTAGGAGGGGATGTTGTAAAATAAGGATATGGCCCCATCCCAATATATTTGTCCCAACCTCGATGGAATGAATCTACAACATGCGAATAAATGAGTTGTTTTAAAGCATGTTAGAAATCGTCTGATTACCATTCATTGATGTATACTATTAACAAACATGAGGGGACCCACCAATGATGAAGATGGACCCCATGGTACCTAGTAAAACATATCGAGTGTGAATAGAGTAGTTGATGTCAAACACTCGCAGAATCAATTGATCAAGAGTCAATGATGTAAATTCACTATCGATCATGAGGAGGCCTGATACTAAGGACTGCAATATTCAAGGTACTAGTTGTTTTGTGGATCCCTCTCCTAGATAATGTGTTGAAGTCAATAGGAAGATATCCATTGAAGGAGGGCCTTGATGTATCCCCCATCAATTGACATGAAATATACACCGAGAGATAATGTGAAGAGAGAGTATCACAAAGTACAAATGACACAGAGATCGTCGACTTAGAAATTCAACAAGACAGTAGATGATCGAAACAGGCTTAAAATTCCCTTGAACATATAGCACGACAGAATGGTGACTTGGTAGCAAGACACAAGATCTAGATGAATATAGTACAACAACGCAAGAGGCATTCAAGCACTCTCCATGATGACTGGAAGAGTAACCATCCAGAGGATTATCTCTGACTCATATTAATGGGATGGATCCTAGGTAAGCTAAAACCCAACTGAATGATGAGGAATAAAATATGTGCCATGTTCAAGGGTGACTCAAGTGACATTGCCATGTTRAAAATATATCAATGTTGAAAAAATCCCCTCTTTTCTGTTTTTATTTTTTRTATTTTTTGTCTCCTTCATGGTATAAYGAGCATGAAAGAATGGCCCAAGTATGCTCARTCTCCTTCATGGTTTAATGAACATGAAATAATRATGCAAGTATGCTTGGTCTCCTTCATGCTTTAATGAGCATGAAATAATGATGCAAGTAAGCTCGGTGTGTATTTTTTACTCAACTTTAACAAGCCTGCAAAGGAGATAAAAGTGTAGTCAGTGGGAGAGGATGAGTGGCTTAACAACATGCTCCTATGTTCCAAGCACATGGAACCGACGTAAGGAAAATKAATGAAAATGGCACAGGCAAGTGAGATCCACTCTTAAAAAAATTTCTCTCCCTCGGTAGAGGGATTCAAAATGAAGGCCAAATAATGCAAGAGGCAGATGGTCAAGGCTACTACAATAATGGTAAGTGATATGTGGGAAAACAACAGTGCATCGGTGGGAGGCATGACACAAGAAGCAAATGCAAAGGTTACCATTAAACAACAATAAAGATTTTTTGGGAAGACCAACGAGATGAGGCCAGAATATAGAGGAAGAGAAAAAAATGAGGCTCAATCTTTAAGTCATGGCAGGGATAAAGGAGTGCTCTTGGGCCTATGGAAAAAATGCAGCATGGGTGCCAAATGGAAACCTAGGTGCTAACTAGGGAATCCATGAAGGGTAGGAACTACCGAACCAATTATGACATGAAAAAGGAGTGGCTAATGTTGCAATCGGTTGGGATCGAACCTAAGGCATAATGTCGGAATAATGGATGGTCAATAATGCAAAGCAAGAAATGAAAGGAAAAACTTATCCCTATATGTTAGTTTGGGAACACGTACCTCAATTTTAATGGGTGTCACCATCTTTGTAAAAAGAACGTCCCTAGAATCCTATCAACACGTGTAAATTGTATTCCAAGATCAAAATGCATAATGAAATCTCAAAAAAGGAAATGTTTTGGATTTTTTGGATATAATATATGAAAAACAAAAAGAACTCACACCACACACCTATGTAAAAGTAACTACGCATCTTTATGGTTTACACAAAGTAGAGCCCATTGCAGGGCTCAAGACAAGGATCGTTTTCATAATCGATTAACTCATGAGCCATTTTTGGCATCATATGGATTACCATTTTGGGGACATGCCACATAGGAATGAATGTATACAGTTGAAGATACTCATCATGAGTGGTTTCGTGAGTTATGAAAGCTCCTTAATGAGATCCGTGACGACATAAAGGAAGTATGAAACGTAAATATTTGATGGAAGGGGAAGAAGAGAATATGGCAAAAATTTCTGAAAAAGATAACCGAGGAGGAAAAGGATCAAGGATAGGGATTTCACCGAATGCCCCAACAAATTCCCCCATTCCTATATTGAGACTCCTCATGCTACCTCTCATCAGTTCCAAAGTAGGAAAATATGATCAATGCATCACCTCATCTATTGGTTTATCTAGGGAATACATGACTTCCAGGATGGCCTCTCCCGAAGGAAACTCAGTATCTAAGAAATCATGGGAAATTGGAGAGTCAACAACCCATATGGGTGGAGTAGGTTGATCACACTCCATATAAGAACGGAGGTGTTAGCTAGTATCAGCAGATGCTGATGGGATTTTTGGATCGACAATATTGAATGATGTGAGTGGCATGGAATATCCATATGATTCATCATCCTCGGGATGAGGTACCACCCAAGGATCAAAATACCAGAGGGATCCACTAGTAAATGATGATACCATGTTGATAGGAGTGATGTTTGCAGTAGGTGACAACAGGGGAAGGGGGAAAATTCCCATCAATAAAGGATCTTTGAACATCCCCGCACCAACGTTCATATAATATTGTGTGTTATCACCAAAAAAGGGTACATTAGACCCCGTATTGGATCCAAGGTATGAGTTAAACATGAATTAATCAATCATAATGTTTTTCCCTTGATGATGGAAGTGTAGGACCCTGAAGACGGACGAGACAACTGCAGTGTAGGACAAGTATGCCTGAGTAACAAATTTTACTCAAGAGGTGCATCAACAACCTCCACATCAATAGAGATAGTGTTACAACCTAACTTGAAGGGTAAGGTGGTGATTATTCCATGGGTTTGGAACATGTGTCCCTTGAATTACTTCAATAGTGTTGCAGGTGTGTTGAGCTTAGGAGATCCAAGGGCCTTCCAACAAGAAATAAACATGATGCAATTTGAGGCTCCTTCATCCACCACTGTCTGGTAGATGTGTTTCCCTAATGATCTCACTATTATATAAAAGGAAACCTGATGGGAGAACCTATGAGTAACCTAAGAAGAATTGAAGTTAATCAAACTCAACTCCGAGGGATCAACCCCACCTATGGTAGACATCAAGGCTTTTTGTTGCATTGGGTATCTTTGGAGGACTTCAAGTGTGGACATGTGTTGGCCCTTGACCAAGTTTTGAGAGATCCTTGGTCAAGTTTGACCATTTTGGACTTTGAAAGCCTGTCAAAGGCGGAGCACAAGATGAAGCAGAGACCATGGGATATCGACGCCTTTTTGAGTCCTTTTCGAGATATGGGAATATGTAACAGGTATGATAATGTCGGCCCATGGGTTTACCCATGATTAGGACTATTTTGTAATCTATAAATAGATGTCTAGGCGATGTAAGGAAAGGATAAAAGAGGCATCTATGTGATGTTGTGCTAAGTGCAAGTGTGGCTTGTAAATGCTTTGTGCATGCTATGAGAGACTTGCATAGCTAAGTGCAAGTGGTTGTAACAGATTGTGAAGGGATTTGTGTTGTAACGCAAGGAAGGAGGATCTAGCAAGGTGCACAGATCTCCTGTCCTATGTGGAGTAAGGTTTTTGTGGCTCTGTGCATGTATCTGATTGAAGAAGCTAATAACGAAGAAGATTTGGTGGATGTAGCCCCAGGGTGAGGGTGAACCATGTATATGTTGTGTTTCTCTACTTTGTGCAATGTGTTGGTGTACTTATGTGTTATCTACTCAGTGTTTGACATAGATAGATAGATAGATAGATATGTTTATACTTTGTGCTTATGATTAATATGGATGCTAGAACTGACCTATGTGAACTTTCTTGGTGCTTGAATCTACTAGATCTGATCTAATTCCTTATGCTAAGTGCTTAGATACATTAGATTTGGGTGAATGTTGCGATGCTCTGTTTTTACTTGCGGAGTAGATATTGGTTAAATATTGATCAAGGTTTAATGTTGAGTGCTATGTTAAATACTAGAATCACATATATGTGTCCCAGCTAAGTTTGCAGACATTTGAGTCCTGCAACCACCCCTTCCTCTACCTTGGGTGAGACTTCATCTACTTCGCAGGTGTTGTCGAAAGGGTCAGTAGTTAGGGTTTTGTTGGTGCATTGTTGTAGTGTTGAACCCTGGGTATTCCCCTATGCCAACAAATGGTTCCGTTGCCGGGACCTGAAACTGTGATTTCTAGGAACTGAGGAAGAAGAATATTTGTACAAAGATTCGACTTGAAACTGAGAAAGCTCCATGCGTAGATATGTTTCCCTAGTGCACAGCATTCTACTTGACATGTGAAGCTCTGTGTCAAGAAAAGATGTCAGATCTAAAGAAAAGAGGTAATATCTGCAAGCTTTGTGCTCTGATAAAGGTAAGAATAGTGAAAAGTTCTAGATCTGAAAGATTTGTTCTCTGTAGAAGTAAGACAAGTGGAAAATTTTGTTTCTAAATCATGGATCTAGGTATGTTTGATAGATTCTATCCTAGCTCAAAAAATAGGGTACTGGTAGATGACAGAAGGTTTGACATGAGTATATCTAATAAGAATAGTGATAGATATGTTATACCTATGCATAGAAAGAATATTTGGACTAACAAATGGACGCAGGATCCTAGAAAGAATTTTTTGTAGGTTAGCTCCTACAATCCTAACGCGCAGTACAAAAAGGGATGGGGATCAGTTAAAAGAAAGAGAGGATTAACCCTCTGTTACAGTTGAAGAAAACCAAAACATCATACTAAGGAATGCCCTGGGAGAAGACCTAGTTGTCTTTGTCGTAAAGCTATGGACCATGAAGTATTGGATTGCCCTAGAATGATTGCTAAATTTGAAAGAATGAATCTGAACCAAGAAAACCCTACGGCAGATCCAGAAACTAAGATTATGGCAGAATCCCAAAAAGAATCAGAGAAAGTATTGTTACAGATGAGAGAAACCCTGAATGACCACCGACATGTCAGAATATCAGAGATCTTCACAGAAAAAGAATGCATTGAAGCAAGATTAGGAAACTTCGACGTTGACTGTGTTCTGGATGATGAAACACAAGTGACTGTTATGACATAAAGAACCTAGGAAATCTTAGGAAAGCCTTCTATGGTTCCTTCACTGGGAGGAATAGGATTATTCAGAGGAAAACCGATAACCCTATGTGGAAAGCTCGCTGAGATGCCTATGAATGTCAATGGAACTTCGACATAAGAATATTTTGAGATCATTAAATTTATTGAGGACAGTGCTCCATTTCCCATGTTACTAGGAAGACCTTGGATTGAAAGAGATCAAGCCCGAAGGAAGGAAGAAGAAGAATTCTTAGAGTAGAAGAAGCAAGATTTAAAAGATTATACAACTAAAAGGATCACACACTTGATTGAAGAACAGGAGAATAGATCACCGCTCTTTAACAACAACGATGTAGATATCAAAGTTGCAAGAACACTAGAGGACCCACAGAATACTTAAATACCTATCCCAGATAAAAAAGAAGCATTACCCTTGAATCCTAGGAAAGAATCTCACTATGTCAAAATAAGATAAGAATCAGAATGGGAAAAGGAATACCGAGACGAAGCTCACTGGAAGGAAGTCTAGAAAACTAAGTAAGAAGAGAGCTGAGATCGAAAAGGTCCAGGAAGATCCAGAAGGAATCTCGCAAAAGGAAAATTTGAAAAATTGGAGCTTCATCGGGATATCAGCACAGCGACACATGGCACTTCACCTGGCGAAGAAATATAGTTGTTGGGGACATTATAACCATTAGACCAATGCTCTGAATGGGTAGAAAGGAATTTATGACCAGAAAACTTGCCATCATACCATTGGTACCATGCCATAATACACAGAACAAGAGTTCATGAAGGCTTCATACCCGTTGCAAGCGACCCATTGTCGATTTACCTATTTATCCCTTCGTGCCATGCACCAAGGACACTTTTCTAACCAATAATTTGAGCCCGCAGACTAATTTGATCATGCACAGTGATCATCGCATTGTTTCCATCTATTCCATTGTAGTGTCTAAGTTAATATGAACCCAATCTAGTTAATCTCGAATGCGTATGTCCGAGGAGCTCAACGCAGACAAAAAATCTGTGGCAGAAGTACTCCTCCACCTGATGACTGAAAGAGTCATGTCGGAGAGAGGATTATCTATAGTTTTATAGGCTTCATCCACAAGAACAGTGCAAGCATCTTCGTCGACTGCTCGCAGAGCCAGACCATCCCGGCCATCAGATGAAAAGCGAACCAAGCACAGGGATGATCTAGCGAATGCCAAATTGATCCTGACTATATTAACCACCTACATACCACCTCTGAGCACTGCAGTAAATCAAGATAGCGTGCTAAGAGATTTCAAGTACACCTTGGTCACTGCAAAACTCCCGAAGGGGATCCGCGCAGTTCGAGCATACCAAGACAATATTCCAACGTTGAATTTCAGCAACTTCAACCTCGGCGACTGAAAATTCTATAACATGCTCACCCCACATAAGTACTTGACCAAAACAAAGGGGAAGAATTCAAAGATAATCCCCCAGACGTGGACCCATAACCTCACGTAGTCCACCCTGCTAAACGTCATGAAGATCCCACACTTCGGAAGAGACCAGGAGGTGAATGCATGTGTCAAGCTACTGATTTATTGTTACCATGGAGGCTATTTGTGGCTAGACCATCGTATCAAAGTTGATTCGACATTGATCAATCGGATCACAGGATTCAGTATGCAGAGACCTGATCCACTAGATTTTTGTCTAGGAAAATCCATGGATTGTGCTCTAGCACAGAGGATCAAGGACACCTACGGCGATGTCGAGAAGGGGACACGAGGCTACAAGGTATCTTCTATCCAGAGTGGTGCAGTGCACCTCGACTATCAGTTGATTGCAAGGAAGTTAGTAAGAAATAACCAACCCACCTAAGTCACCATCTTTGTAGTCGATCTTGCAGGGAAGTGCGCGGAAGGCCTACAGATGAACTAGGCGAAGTACCTGGTGAATCTGCTGGAACTAGACTGCAGAGAAGCACAAGATCAAGGTTACGAATTCCATTTTAGTTCACTTTTGATCCTTATCACATTCATCGCCTGGGAGGTACCAGAAGGTGCGACCTTCCCCAACATCAAGCATTTTGAGCCATTGGCCATGAAGTTCAGTACAATTTGGTATTTCAACAATATGAACAAACAGTGGCAGTCAAATGTTGTTTTTCATACCTACTACAATCAACTAAATAGATCCATTCAATTCAAGCCTCGCATGACTCTGAACACTCTACACCGGTTTCGGCCTTTGATGAAGTTTAGTGCAGATCGTCATTTAATTTATATTACAACACGCATTGATGAACATAAGAAACAACTTCAGTCCTACTATGAGTTGGCAGAGGAGGACCTGGAGGAGATTACTAAGGAATGGTCCACTGGTCTCCTTATCACCAACAACCCCGCATAGATATCCAACATCGACAGCCTAGAAACTGTGCAGGATACACCTAGACCTAGCAGGACAAATAATACTGAAGAGGTCCAAGGATTAGACAGTGCATCCGTGAAGACTACTTCCATATCACCAGAGAAAGGAGGTGATGGCGAAGAGTTAGATGAAAAATAATTCAAACAAAAGTAAGGAGATGAGGTTGATCCCCTGAAGAAGAGGAAGGGTTCACCTCTAAAACCTTCTTCCCAGAAGAAATCGAAAGCCTCCATGATAAAGATGCAGACTGTTCTCACCTCTGACAACTTCGACTTCCTCATAGCAGCCCTGAACGATACTTCACTAGAAATAGCAGACAAACAAGAGGCCAAGAAGGAAGCAATGTATGATAGGATTGAAATCTAACTTTGAGGGGTACAGCAGGCACTACATTCCAGCCACACAGTATCCACTGCGCCTCTGCCATTGGGAACACCAGATCTAGGAGACAAGCCAACCCAACTCCATCGATTAGCTGATACAGTCAAAGCTCGCCTTCGACGAGCACAAGAGGAAACAGAACAAGTCACCCAGGCTTTGATGCAAATACAAGGAGTACTTGTAGAACAATGCCTAGAAGGACCTATGAATGATGCAATCATCCAAGAGTTTGTTGAACAAGAGGTAGTAGCATAGCAACAAGTCAAAGCAGCTTGATCCAAGCTTGAGGCTTTCAAAGCAGAACTTCCTACATCAGAGTGACTCGAGACGAGTCATAGGTGAGTGTTGGGGGCCTATTAGCCCTTGACCAAGTTTTGAGAGATCCTTTGTCAAGTTTGACCATTTTGGACTTCGAAATCCTGTCGAAGGTGGAGCGCAAGACAAAGTAGAGATCGTAGGATCTCGCCCCCTTTTTGGGTCATTTTTCGAGATTTGGAAATATGTAACGGGTATGAGAATGTCAGCCCATGGGTTTACCCATACTTAGGCCTATTTTGTAATCTATAAATAGATGTCTAGGTGATGTAAGGAAAGGAGAAAAGAGGCATCTATGTGATGTTGTGCTAAGTGCAAGTGTGGCTTGTAAATGCTTTATGCATACTATAAGAGACTTGCAGAGCTAAGTGCAAGTGGTTGTAACAGACTGTGAAGGGATTTGTGTTGTAACGCAAGGAAGGAGGATATAGCAAGGTGTGTAGATCTCCTATCTTATGCGGAGTAAGGTTTTTGTGGTTATGTGCATGTATCTGATTGAATAAGCTAATAAAGAAGTTGAGTTGGTGGATGTATCCCCAGGGTGGGGGTGAACCACGTATATGTTGTGTTTCTCTGATTTGTGTGATGTGTTGGTGTACTTATGTGTTATATGTTGAGTGCTTAGCATAGATAGATAGATAGATTTGTTTATACTTTGTGCTTATGATGAATCTGGATGCTATATATGACCTCTGTGAACTTGCTTAGTGCTTGAATCTACTAGATCTGATCTAATTCCTTATGCTAAGTGCTTAGATACATTAGATATGGATGAATGCTATGATGCTATGTTTTAACAATGGAGTAGATATTAGTTAAATATTGATGAATGTTTACTTCTAAGCGCTCTGTTAAATATTAGAATCATATATCTGTGTCCTAGCTAAGGTTGCAAACATCTGAGTCCTACAAAATATAAATGTGCTCGATTGAGAATAAATAAAATATAAATGTTGGGTATGCAAAATGGCATTTTCCTCAGTAGTTACCCTAGCCATAGCTACATCTATGGAAATAGCTAGTAGGAGGGACTTTGTAAACCACTCCATGAGGATTTTGTTTGAAATCTAAGTCTTATTCATCCTTCATCTTTGTCTCCACTCATGTATATGATTGGAAATGTGAGTGGCATTATCTTGATGCAGTAAAGTCAAGAGATCAGTTCTTATCTCATAACATATGGGAAACTGGTGATTCGTTAAGAATTCCATTGCCAAATCATTGAATATTTTGAAGGAACTTCATTTTGATTCAGTCTACCATTTGGATACAAATCTGGTAAAATGTCTCTGGAAATGAATTAGACTCACACTATCATCCATCAACAAGTTGGATGATCACCATAAATGGTATGTCATGATGTGTGTACATGGATCTTCTCCTGTATTTCCATCAAATTTTGGAATATCTAAAGGTAGTTTGGAAGGAATTGTTGTCCATGTTGGGTCATGGGAAATAGGGTCATTTGTTAATTGTGAAAAATCCAGTAAATCTAATGTTGCAAGGAAAGGAAATGGTGAAAATGAATATTGGGAGAGAGGTGAAGTTTTTTTGTCCCAGATGGACTTTGCGGTCCCCCTATGTTGGTATTACTAGAGGGTTGGTGAGATCCTGAAGAGTGAGTTCCTATTGGGATGGTGGAACCTCCAAGATCATGGCTAGTCCTAGAACCAAATATTCCCCCAAGGGGGTTGTTACCGAGGGTAAATGTGGACCCTCCAAGAAAAATATTATTGAATTTAGTCCCAGGGAAGAAACCCCCAATACCCGATGTGGTAACAGAGGGAAAACCTCCCAAAGGAGTAAAATTACCCCCAATGTATGTGCCCCCAAGGAAAGGTGTGTTAACCCATGGAAATTTGAAGCCTCATGATGTAATACTTCCCCTAACCTGGCTAGGGACAACCCCAAAACCACTAGACATATTACACCTGAAAGGGGAACTAATTATTGATGATATTGGTCCTCTCATAGGGATGGTGGAGGTGGATGGAATTCCACACCGTATGTTGAAACCAAATCTCATCCCCTCATTGGACGAAGATCCAAAGGTGGGTGTCGGGATAGATGGGATGGGTGTAGAAATTATTGGTAAACTAATGGATGGAGATGATGACATAGTTGGCATCCCCCAAAAAGAGGAACCAAAAGAGAATGGTATGGATGGTGTAGGTCCAATGGTGTTGCAATTATTACTACAACACCTAGGTACTTTGTTATATAGTGATTTCCTTACTGCAATTAGATTAGCAACTCACAAAACAATAACACACTACTGAAATATTCAACTCAATATCATGCAACATAAGTATAAACTAGGAAACCAAAACAAGCACACATGAACACCAATATTTTGGGTAGATGCCCCTTGAAAAACTTGGAGGGAAAACCAGTGCTAATAATGATTTTTTTATGCTAAAACCAGGGCTCCCATAATAGGGATAATGGCCCATTGAGAGAAATACAACTGCATACTAACTTGGAAAGGTTTAACCTATTATATGACCAATTTTTCATTTTTTCTAGGTATCCATGACTTTCCCTTATGTGACCCACAGATATCCCCGACTGTCTGCACTGTCACCCATAGATGTGTACAAACAACCTATACAAAAAGATCTGTACCATCCAACACTCTCATGTGGATTCCTTTGACCGAAACCCACCTATGTATGCCTATGTTCTCTCTTCACGTTGACATGTATGATATCTAGATGAAATTCCTTCTTCACCTATCCAATATATTGAACCACATTCCTTTGTGATCTAATACTCTATGTGTCGAATATCTCAACACAAATCTTGATCAAGTGTCTTTCTCCTTCACCATAGCCTTTATTTTATAATCATGAGTTACATTCTATTACTAATCTCACTTGAGATATAGATTGCATGCGAAGACTACATATTAAGATTACATGTTAAGTAATTTTAGTAATTTCCTCAACTAAATCAATTAACAAATTACATAATTAATTAATAAAATCATTTTACTTTAATAATTCCTTTAATTAAATTAAATTCAAGAGTAGAAGGCTTTGGACGATTTCCACATGTCTAGACACATAGACCTTTGCGGAAATACCTATCTGATGCTACCACTAACATAAACACTCCCTCTTAGAGAGGAAGTTATTCTGCACCACTCCAAGTCTGTATCTGAAGAATACAAACTTCCCTTTCTGCAAGGGCTTAGTCAGAATATATGCAACCTACTCATCTGTGGAAATATATTGAATATTCACTGATCCTTTTTGGATATTATCCTGAATGAAGTGATATATGATCTCAATATTCTTGGACCTGTCATGGAATATTGTACTCTCAGAGATTTTGATACAACTATGATTATCGTAGTATATCCCCGTAGGCTCCAACTCCTGACCAAATAAACTTGTAAGCAATTTGTGAAGCCAAATGGCTTCACAACTATATACTCCGCCTCTGCTGAACTAAGTGTTACATAAGTCTAATTCTTGTTGAACCAAGTAATCATTGTTGATCCCAAGCTGAAGTAGCACCCCAAGGTAATCTTTCTGTCTACTGCATTGCTTTCCCAATCCAAGTATGTATATCCCTACAAATTTACTCCATCTCCTCCAATATATCTCAATACATACTCCATTGTACCTCTCAAGTACTTGAGCACATGATTTTTTGTGATTCAATGCACCTTCCTTGGCTCTATCATGAACTGACTCAAGGTGTTCATAGCAAAAAAAATAAAATTCTTCTGGTGTTGGCCAAATACATCAAGGACCCTACCAGCTGCCTATATATCTAGGGATCCACCAACTCTGAATCTGAAGTGCCAATCTTCTTCATATTGGTAATCATAGGTATAGTCATTCATTTACAATCCTCCATCTTGAATCTCCTCAAGATATCAACTACATACTTCCCTTGTCCAAGGAATATCTTTCTCGATACCTTCCATGCCTCTAACCCCAAAATATAATGAATCAATCCAATGTTCTTCATCTCAAACTCACTAGAAAAAATGATTTTCACCCTCCAATAAGATCCTCTACACCTGAGAGAAATAAATAATCAACATAAAAAACCAATATGAGAGGATCCTCTCCAAAATGTATGAAGTATAAGTTAGGATCTACCTCACTCTTGGTAAAGCCCATACTCTGCAAGTATCCATCGATCCTGGAATACCATGCCCTAGGTGCTTGTTTGTTTCTGTAGAAGGATTTCTTAAGCCTACACACATGAGAATCCCTCCCATGTACCTCAAAGCCTTAAGGTTTCTCTATTTATGCTTTCTCTTCAATGATCCCATTGAGGAATGTTATTTTCACATCCATCTGATGTATCCTCCACTTCATAACTGAAGCAATAGAAATAACAGCTCGAATAGAAGCATACCTGGAAACTGGATAAAATGTCTCCTCGTAGTCCACTCCCTCTTTCTAGAAGAACACTCTTTCCACAAACCTCTCCTTGAACTTCTCTATGCTACCATATGCAGCGTGCTTGATCTTGTAGAGCCACCTATAACTCACAACTGACTTCCCCTTTGGTATCGGCACAATGTCCCAAAAATCACTCCTTGTAATATAGGTGTACTCCTCTACCATGGAATCCCTCCATACTTGTTGATATGTTGCTCCCTAAAAAAAGGAAGGCTCAACATCAATGATGCTACTCATAAGCACCATATAGTTTGGAAACTTCTTCGAAGGCATATGCTCTCTGACCACACTTCTAGGAGCCTCACCAGCATCCCTCAATGTTTGTACTAGCCACCTAGGTCTCTTGACAAGGCCGGAAGGGGATAACTCCTCATCTCCACTTGAATTATAAACTACCAACAGTTTCTCATCCTTCGGAGCATGCTTCTCCTCATCATTTATCATTTTTGATAACTCTTGAGTACTCCTAGATGCTACATTCTCCTCGAAATTCACATCTCTTCTCATAATTGTCTTCCTTTGTGTTGGAATGAAGATCTTGTAATTCTTTGAGGTATCACTATACCCCACAAATATACCCTTATATCATAAAGGCTCTAGCTTCATCCTCTTCTCCAATGGAACATGGATGTAAAATAGAAAACCAAATATTCTCAAATGTTTTATCTCTGGATTCACCCCTGAGAATGCCTCCTTTAGAGTCTTGTCCCCTAATATCCTATGACGACTCTTGTTCTACACATACACTATTTTATTACATGCCTCTTCCTACAAAAACATGGCTAACTCCTAATCATGTTTCATAGCCTTGTTAGAACCGATGATGAACCAATTATTTCTTTCTGCAACCCCATTTTGTTGAGGTTTGTATGAAACTGTTAGCTCCTTCTTGATCCCTGCCTCCTTGAAGAAATACTTTAATTCATTGGAGGTGTACTCTCCCCCATTATCTGACCTCAAGACCTTAATATTCACCCTTGTATGGTTCTCTACCTGAGCCCTGAACTCTATGAACCGATTGAAGACCTCATCCTTGGTCTTCATAAATAAGATCTCGATTTTCCTGGAAAAATCATCAATAAATTTCACATAGTATGATGATCCTTGTAATGATGCTATTGAAATCAACCCACTCACATATGAATTGATAATATCTAAGATTCCCTTGGACCTACTCTTCTTTAAAAATTATCCTTGTCATTATTTCCAGGTGCACACCCTCTGCACACTCCCTGTTGTTCAATACTGAACTCTAAAATGCATATAACAATCCCCCTCAAAATCAACAATTCCCTACAGTGTAGGTGTCACAGCCTCCAATGCCACAACTCACATAGGTTTTCGTTATTGTGTACCAAATATTGATTAGACTTACCTTGCAACCTGCATAAGGTGTCCTCTCTAACCTCGAAGACCATTTCGTTGTCTAAGATAGCTTTGTCTGGACATATGAGTACCTTCCCTCTTTGAAAATTGATGGAAAAACCCATGTCCTCCATAGATTATACTGAAAGGAAAATTTTCTTCCTACCTGGTACGTAAAGAACATCATGGGAATCTAATGAACCTCCTGAATCAAGTTGGAACAGAACTATTCCCTCTCCCTTCACTACATACCCAGAATCATCACCAAGCTCCACATGAACCTTTGATTCCTTCTCTGTCAGACTGCTAAATAGCTCCCATGCATCTATCATATGACAATATGCACCACTATCCAAGAACCAAGCACTCCTTGTTTTTGTGCTAGTAGAAAGGAAATAAATCATTGAGTAATCCTTCTAAAACTTTGTTGCAAACTCATCAATTTGTGTCTCAGTTGATGTTGTTGTCTACATCTTTTCATTACCCTTATTATTCTTCTCTGGACATTGAAATGCATAATGCCCATTCTTATTACATGAGAAGAACTTCATTTTACTCAAGTCCTTATTCTTTCATGGCTGTGATGATCCCCCATCACTATTACCCTTCTTACTAGAACTCTTTCCTTTTCCCTTCCTTGTCTTACTTACTAGGGATAAGTTCTCTTCATTACCTCCCTACTTGTTTCCTTAAGAATCTTCCCGAGTCTCTTCTTGGATGCAATCATCCCAAAGTCTCTGCCAATATGGGATATTCTCCTTAGCACAAACTCCTTTGACAAATGGTTCCCATGACTTGGGAAGACCATTCAGTTCCACGTTCATGAGCTCTACATCCTCTATTTTCTCCCCAATGGATGAAACTTTATCACACACTTGTTCTATCCTCATGAGATAGCTGGTAACATTACCCGATCTATACATTTGAACCAATCTAAGTTTATTCCTTAATATCATCTTCCTATTCATGTTCTTTCTTTGGAATAAACTTACCATGGCATCAAACATCGTTTTGGTTGTCTTTTTCTTGTTTAGGTGAGGGATTAGATGATCCTTCAATTATGATTTTATCTCCTTCTTATTGTGATCATCTAAAGATGTTTGATCTATCAATGGAGTAACTTCTTTATCCACAAACTCCCAAAGTTCATACTCCTTCAACACCAAAGTAACTCTTTTTTTCCAATATAGGAAGTTGGATGCTCCATCCAATCTGTCTTCAACTATCAATAGTGTTGTTGCCATCCCTAAGATATGATAAACTGCCCTGGAAATAACCTATTGATGGAAAATGCCCCTGTACTTATGTTCCTTCCCTTTGGAGCATGTGCTCTGATTCCATGTTGAGATTCTTACTCCAACACCTAGGTACTTTGCTATTTAGTGATTTCCTTACTACAATCAAATTAACAGATCACAAAACAATAATAAACTATTGAAATATTCAACTCAATATCATGCAACAAAAACATACACTAGGAAACCAAATCAAGCACACATGAACACCAGTATTTTCGGTAGATACCCCCAGAAAAACCTTTGAGGAAAAAGTAGTGCTAAGAATGATTTTATTATACTAAAATCAGGGCTCCTGTAATAGGGATAATGGCCCACTGAGAGAAGTACAACTATAGACTAACCTGGAAAGGTTTGACCTGTTGTACGACCAATTTTGCATGTTTTTCTAGGTATATGTGACTTTCCCTTCCGTGACCCACGGATATCTATGATTTTATCCATTATGACCCACATATGTGTACGTAAATCTATGTACGATCCAACACTCTCATGTGGTTTCCTTTGACAAAAACCCACATTCTTATGCCTCTGTTCTCTCTTCTCCTTGACCTGTATGATCTCTAGATGAAAGTGCTTCTTCACCTATATAAGATCATGAACCACAATCCTTTGTGATCTAATACTATGTGTGTCGACTTTCTCAACACAACTCTTGATCAAGTGTCTTTCTCCTTCACCCAAGCCTTTCTTTATAATCATTCCTTACAATCTATTTATAATATCACTTGAGATTTAGATTGCATGCGAAGACTACATGCTAAGATTACATGTTAAATACTTTTAGTACTTTCCTCAAATAACTCAATTAACTAATTACATAATTAAAATAAAATAAATTTTCTTTAATAATTCCTTTAATTAAAGTAAATTCAAGAGTAGAAGGATTTGGATGATTTGCACACATCTAGACACATAGACCTGTGTGGAAATACATGTTTGATGCTACCACTAAAATCAAAAAATGAAGCTAAGGGGTGGCAATGTAGACATCACTAGGATGCTCCCTAGGAATTTCCCTTGTACCATTTGAGGATGGGATCGTAGCCTCAACTACACTAGATGAAACACTTGTTCCTGACATGGTGGGAGGGTGACTAAACAAAGAGAAAAAGTGCACTAAAAATTTCCCTCACTTGGACAAGTAGAGGTGCATTAGGCTTAGTCAAAGGAGGATTAAATTTTGTGGAGGACATTCATCTACCACTTCTACCTCAACTAAACTAGTTTTATTGAACCAAAGTTCAATCCATTCAAAATATTCATCAACTATCTCACACCTCTTGATAGTTGGTTGGTCCTCTATAATGGGTTCAAATCCTCGCAGTCGACGGTACCAGTGTGGTAGTTTAGCCACGATAAATATACTATGTTAAAATCCAAACACAATTAACCTAAGTCTAACTTAGACTCGAACTCAAACAACACACCCCTAATCAAATCTTGGCTAACAGTAAGCAAACTAATTGGATCAGGGACCTTCGGAAAACCAACCCTATGGGGGATATGAATTCCCCACATGATTGACTAGCGAAGGTATGAGGAGCACTTACAATGATATATGTGACACATCCCTGAATGATGCAAGTACCCTTTATTAAATAGGGCACCCTCAGGGGAACTGAGAATGTGAATGAACGTCTGCCCCAGGTATTACAGGCACGTCCCACCTACCTCTCTAGGAAAGGTCACTAAGGCTACAACCCAAAAATCAATGGTCAGGCTAACAGTCATAGGTCTGAATGCACGTAAAGGAATAGTAAAAAATCCCAAATCTCCGAAGGCGTTAACCAATGAAACCCCCATATATGTATCAATCTAAGCGGCATCGCAAACACCAAAAAAAGGAGAGAGGGGAAATCTACCTACTTTCCCCAATGCGACCTCATGTTTAACTCATGTGTTAGATGAGGCTCCCAAAACACTTGTTGCAAGAATGGATTTCAATGCTCTTTAATGACTCTAGGTTTCTTTTTGTGGCCTTGGAGATTTTACTCTCCAGTCCTAATCCAAGACCCTAAACCTATATAATTTTGGTTCACTATCAAAAGAAATATTTTCAATTGATTTTATATTACGCTTTCTTTTTAAGATTGTTGCTTAAGTCCAAGGGTAGTGGATGAAATTTTAGTGAAGTTTTGACTCTGGAACCAACCAAGCAAATGAAAAAATGACAATGCAATTCATTCATTTTGATGAACTCTAGCTATGGGAGGGAGAGACATTCTTTTATTTTTATTTGAAAACTTTTGGAGACACAACCTCACACACACCAAGCAGCCAAAAATCACTTCTGATCTAAAACCAAACAATGCTCCTAATGCATTCTCTTCACTAGTGCTTCAAAGTCAAATCTAACATGCAACAAACTTTTTTGTCTTTTTAATATTATTTCATTTGAAATGTAACAAATATTCCTAATCTATGAAAGAACATATAATGAAAATGGAAACCATCAATAAACAATGAGCAAATG
>JASDQU010501535.1:0-22566 GCA_032191745.1 Picea mariana | reverse complement strand
TAAATCTGGACCGTTCATTATAAGGTCGCAGATCTAACGGTAGAAATTATGTTAGGGTTTTTTTCCCTAGAAGGCAACCCTCTTATATGAGGGAAATGTATTGCGGCTAAGTATGATAGTGAATATTGTATTATGAGATAGGAGATAGTGAGAGAACGAAGAGGAAGTTACAACGGGTTTGTTGTAGGTTGTATCCCTTCATTTGTTGGATAATAATAAAGGAAGGACCTGGCAATTTCTCGGGTGGACGTAGCCCACACTGGGTGAACCACGTATATCTGTGTCTCTATTGTATTGTGTATCTTCTATGTCTTATTTCCACATTTGTTTTATTTTATTGCTTAGCAATCCTGTTTTTATAACAACATGTTGTCTCTTCTCAAAACAAAAAACCCTCCTTTATTCCTCACACTAAACCAGTAACTCCCACTCCTCCTACTCCACTAAAAATCCATAAATTGACTAGGGCAAAAATGACTGAAGGTCAACTCAAAGGCCTTTGTTATAATTGTGATGACAAATATTTTTCGGGACACAAGTGTAAGGAACAAAAGCTTTTTATGGCCATCTCGGAGGATGTTTCAAAAGAGGATGTTGAGGCTCCCCTTTTGTCCATGTCACCTGAACCCACCGACATAACCCCTCCCTCCAACCTTCCTGAAGTAGAACCGATCATTTCCCTAAATGCTCTCACTGAATTCTCTGCTCCCCAAACCCTCAAGCTAATTGGTTACATCAAGCATAGGAAGGTCATCATTCTTGTTGATAGTGGAAGCACCCATAATTTTATTCATTGCCACATTGCCCAAGAAACTAATTGCTATATTCGTGCTGTCAATAATTTCCAACTCATGATTGCCAATGGCGGCTCCACGAAATGTGGAGGGCGTTGTGAAAATATGTGTCTCCAAATTGGTGACTAACACCTGAAATCTCATATGTTTTCTATCGACATGGGTGGTTGTGACATTGTGTTGGGTGCAGAATGGTTAAGGACATTAGGTCCCATTCTCATGGATTTTAAGGAATTAACCATGCAATTTGACCAGGAGGGCCAACAATATAAGTTCCAAGGCATCATTGTCGATCCCCCGGAGATCATTAGTTCCCATCGCATGGAAAAGCTGCTAAAAAAAGGTCATTATGTTATTATTGCCCAACTCCATGCCATACAAGCAACTGAGACACCCTTTGTGCCAAGGAATCTCCAAGCCATCCTCTCTAATCATCAAGTGGTTTTTTCCACTCCCCAGGGAATCTGTCCTTTTCAGGGTGTTCATGATCATTCCATTCACCTTGTCCCAGACAACCTTCCTCCCAATATTCGTCCCTATCATCACCCCTTTTCCCCAAAAAATGAAATTGAGAAAACGGTTCAAGAACTGCTCAATGCAGGTGTTATCCACCCTAGTACGGGCCCCTACTCTTATCATGTGGTCATGGTCCTTAAGAAATAAGGTTCTTGGTGCATGTGTCATGACTTTCACGCCCTCAACAAACTCACCATTAAAGAAAAATTTACCATTCTTGTCATTGATGACCTCTTGGATGAATTAAGTGGTGCCCAGTTCTTTACTAAACTTGATCTTCGTTCTGGCTACCACCAGATCCGTATGAAAGAGGCAGACATTCCTAAGACTTCCTTTAGAACTCATGAGGGCCACTATGAGTTTTTGGTCATGCCCTTTGGCTTATGTAATGCTCCCTCCACTTTCCAGAGCCTCATGAATCATGTCTTCCGTCCTTTTTTCCGTCATTTTGTCTTATTTTTCTTTGATGATATCCTCATCTACAACGAAACCTGGATAATCCATCTTGATCATGTGGATCAAGTTCTCCATTTACTCTCTCGGCACCAAATTTTCATCAAACAATCTAAATGTGCTTTTGGTGCCTCAGAAGTCGAGTACTCGGGTCATCTTGTTGGCAAGGCCAGCGTTAGGGTGGATCCTAAAAAGATTGAAGTTATGCAAGATTGGCCTCACCCAAAGAATCTCAAAAACTTGCGGGGATTTCTGGGTTTAACAGGTTATTATTGCAAGTTTGTTAAGAATTATGGAAAGATTGTGGCACCTCTCACTGCACTCCTTAAAAATAATTTTTTCATAGGCTTTTCAAACCTTGAAGATGGCCATGTGCACCACTCCAGTCCTAGCCCTTCCTGATTTCACAAAGACCTTTGTCCTGGAATGTGATGCTTCTAGGAAAGGAATTGGCACTGTCCTTATGCAAGAGGGTTGACCTTTTGCCTTTACCAACAAACAACTGTCTGAGAGAAATTTGGGAAAATCAATCTATGAAAAGGAGATGTTGGCTAATTCTGCATGGCGTGGATCTTTGGTGCCCTTATCTATTGGGGAAATGCTTCCAAATTAAGACAGATAATCAAAGCCTCAAGTATTTTATGGAACAACGTCTTTCCTCCCCTGAGCAACAAAAATGGGTGACTAATCTCTTTGGATATGATTATGAGATCATTTACAAGAAAGGCAAAGACAATGTGGTTGTTGATGCACTTTCTAGAAAATATGAAGATGAAGGGTCCCTTTTTTCTCTCTCTTTCATTGTACCAGATTGGCTCCAAGCTGTTTGCTAGGAATAGCTACACGATCCCAAAAGTTTGCATCTGATACAACAATTGCAGTCCAATTCTCCAGTTTCCCTAGGGTACTCTTGGCTCAATGATGATATTCAATACAAAGGCCGTTTGTATTTAAGTAAACAATCAAAACTTAAATCCATAGTACTTTCTGAGCTTCATGCTACACCCACAGCTAGGTACTCGGGGTTTACCAAAACCTATGACTGGGTCAAACGTTCTTTTTTTCTGGGAGGGTATGAAACAGGACGTTCGTAATTTTGTGGCTGAACGTGATGTGTGTCAATGAAACAAGGGAGAAACAATCAAATCTTCTGGCACACTACAACTGCTTCTGATTCCACCTGCTATTTGGTGGGATATATCTATGGATTTTATTGTAGGATTACCTAAATTAGGCAATAAATAACTCATCATGGTGGTAGTTGACCGTCTTTCCAAGTATGCTCATTTCTACGCTCTTCAACACCCATTTACATCATCCACTGTGGCTCAACTTTTCATGGATCATGTCTTCAAGCTTCATGGCATGCCACATTCTATTGTTTCTGATCGCGATCCAACTTTCACCAGCAATTTTTGGCAATAACTTTTCAAACTACAAGGCACCCAATTCCATCTCAGCAAATCTTATCATCCCCAGACTTATGCTCAAACTAAAGTTGTCAACAAATGTTTGGAAACATATTTGAGGTGTTTTGCATCAGAAAGGCCGAATAAATGGGCTCAATGGTTACCACTAGCTGAATGGTGGTATAACACTTCGTACCATAAAACTACATGCATGACTCCTTTTGAAGCGACATATGGACAAAAGACACCTTCAGTTCTCTCATATTTTCCAGGTGTCTCGAAGGTCCAGGCGGTTGACCAAACGCTTACAGTTTGAGAGGCTATTTTCCGTACCCTCAAAGAGAATTTGGTCATGGCCCAGAATTGCATGATTCAACAAGAAGATCAGGGTCTCTCTGAACATCAATTTGTAGAAGGGGATCAGGTGTTTCTTTGACTGCAACCTTACAAGCAAAATTCCCTCAAGGCTGACCATTGTCAGAAACTGGCACCTAAATTTTGTGGTCCTTATACCGTTCTCAAGTGTGTGGGACAGGTGGCCTATCAGTTAGCTTTGCCCAGTCATTCTAAGCTCCATCCTATTTTTCATGTTTCCTGCATAAAGAAGGTGCTTGGAACTAAGTGCCAAACTCAAACCAACCTTCCCGAGTTGGATGGAGAAGGCTCCATTTGGCTATAACCATAAGCAGTTTTGGACCAACGTGAGCGTGAGTGAACCATCAAGGAAGTGTTAGTCTAGTGGAAAGATACAACTCCAACATATGCCACTTTGGAACCAACTACCATTCTGCAGCAATTTCCCCATCTCAAGCATTGAGGACAAGGCTGTTTTTAAGGGGGAGGACATGTTAGGGACACAACCCCTCACGTACGTAGAATAATATATTTCCATGTAATAAAGGCCAATATTAATAAGGCCTAGCAATAAGGAAGAATAAGTCCAATGTAAGAAGACCTAATAGAAGCTTCCGCTTCTAGAAGGATCTTCCTCTAGATGGTTCTTTTGATAGACATATTTAGTATAAATAGGAGTCGAGGGTATGAGAACTCTTGTCTTGGATATTATTGTAATAGAGCTCTGCTCTGCTGGAGGTTTATCCCTCGAAGAGGCAAGTGAACATTGCTGTTAGTAATCAAAGTGTTCTTTTTGGTATTATTCTAGCATCATTTTGGTATTATTGTGGTGTTGGTTTGGTTATATTGTTGTTCATCTACCATTTCTAGCTATTTATTTATGTTATGCATACTTTTTATATCTCGAATATTACATGTTATAGATAGAGAAAATTAATGTTAAGAACCAAAAGGTCACTAAAAACAGAATTCAAAGGTTGATGTCGCAGAAGTAGGACCCTATGGAATTACCCAATTACACTTGACCACTAGTGATGTGATTTCCCATTCAATTACAAATAATGAATTGGAAAATATTAGACTGAAGAAGAGGATAAGCGAGTTGGAAGATGTTTTTTTCTCCAGAACCAATTCCTGAAGGAACACCCAAGACACATTCTAATTTTAATAAGGCTACCAAACTGTTAATTGGCATTATAACATAAATAAACAATCGAGTACAATTTTGGAAGCATGGGAGGTTAGTACAAATCTAATTAACCTAGAGCACATAATTTCTTCTCTTACGAATTATCTTCAACAAGACTTGGACAATGACGAGTATTTCTATAAAAATGATCTAAGTACATTTATATCAAGAGTGTTAAACAACAATGATCTCACGAGGAAGTAGTAGGATATACCTTCCAAGAGCATAATGAAATCAACAAGAGCTGGTTGGATTGCAAGGATATATATCCTTCAAGAATTAATTTCTACTTGTAAAAAATTGGAAGGAAAAATAAGTGATTTATTCTTGAAGTCTCTTGGAATAGTCAAAGAAATCAAAGGCCCACCACTGATCAGAGAGGCCACATTGCTAACCAAAGAACAGTTGGAATCCGAGTTAAATATACTCAATATTTCATGGGGTAGTGAGTTTGATAACCTCACTAACTTCCCAAAAGAAGAGATCAAATGATGGTTGGTTAGTTTCGTTAATGATAATGAAGATCATATGACCTCAATACAAGAATCATGCTCTGAATGCAAAACTATAAAGGATGAGTTGTTTTCACTTCAGGTTAAACAAGATATAATGGTTCTACCGTTAAAATATTATATTGAAAATTGGCTCAAAGGTATGTTGAATGCAATAACTAATTCTCCATAACTTCCAAGAAGTGGTTACATTGGATAGGGTCATGTTAGAGCTACATATTTGAAGATTCTTTCCAAATCAAATTGAGAGATCCATCCATCATGTTCCACTTTCATTTTTTTTGCGAGCACATTTTTATTTGAAGCATTTCCATTTATTTCATCTCAATCTATGATCATCCAACTTTATTTGTTTACTACTTGCTTGCATAAACGATCTCTGGTTGTATCTTTCCTTCCTTCAGGTTACCTTTGTTATCTTATATATGGTCCACATGAGCCCCATCCCATTCCAATAGGAAAAATGCATTTCATTTTATCGTTTAAGTATCACAAATATTATGTAGTGTTATTTTTGCACACATTTTATTTGATCTTGAACAAACAACTTGTAATATTCTTTTAAGAATTTTCACAGAGAGCTATTTCTAAAGCTCGTAAATTTTGTGGTTTTTTACTTTAATTAAAGCATGAGATCTCGAGTATGTGCCTCCTTTACATATTTATAAGTTAATTGTTTGAAATGATTTAAAGGCTTATGTTTTGGATCTTCACTTTACTTTTTGTCTCATGAGTCTTGTTGTAATTTTTAAACTTGTGAAGTAAAGCAATGCATACATATTCTTAAGCAAAACAAAAATTAATCAATGACTCATACACATAGTATACAGTGATTTACGTTGGAAACCCTTAACCGAGAGAAAACCATCCTTCCTTGGTGCCGCACCTCTCAACTCTTCATCATCTTAATTTCACCATTCACAATACAATATATACAATATTTTAGGTATTTTGTAACGACCAAAACCCTAATCCCTTAATCTGGGATTAATTTAGAAAATCGCTAAAAATAATGAAAAAAACTAAAATAACAAAAACTGCCCCCAAACAATTTCTGGGCACTGTCACAGAGCCTAAGTATTTTCCTAAGCAGGGGGGCCCAATCCTGTTCCCTTGCGACCCCCCCACGGAAAAGCACTCGACGCACATGTACACAAAGATCGACAAGTGGTGGGATGGTCAGACCCTGTCATCAAATCTGACACACACCCCCACACACATGCAATCAATATAACACATACCTAACACTTGATTCAAATTATTTCTCTTATCTTATAAATGGACTTGATAAAATGGATAAAGTTATTGCTGTTGATATTATGGTAGCTGCAGGAGGTATTTACCTCCATGTGTAAACCTGACGAGAATAGAATATTCTAGAAAGTAAGAAGAAACCCTAATGAGCTGGCTAATAACCCTAGAAGACAAGTCGACTCAAGAGGATAACTTGTATTAGGTTATTAGCCTCCAAGAGAAGAAGTCAACTAGAAGAAATATTATATACTAAAGAATTAGTACCCAGAATGAGAAGTCAACCCTGGCAGTCTACCAGATTTAGTATAAATATAGGAGGCTAGTCTTCATTCTGGACAACATTCTCAGAACTGCAGAGCACACTTGTGTGCACTGTAGTTGGGCAGTTTTGTGCGCAAGTCTGGAGGAGAGCTGCCGTTGCAGCTGCTGCAGCTAGCAGATTTCGTTTTGGCTTGGACTATCTCTTGGTTATGGTTTGGACTATCTGATCAGCTCTTGTTTGGTGCACTATCCTTGGAGAAAGGTGTGCTACCCTTTGTTTGGCTATCTAGCCTAGGGTTTGCTTTCAGAATGATTCTGTGTCAAGGTTAAGGTGCTCGGAGAGTGGCTTCGGCCTATGGTTGGGTGACAATAGTGATATTGTCTATGGTAAAATGAGCACATCCATTATATTCTAACGAGTTATGGGCCTAGACCTCCTTCATTCAGTCTAACCACTGGAAGGGAGCATAGCCATAAGGATATTAAGCTCGTTGAAGAACTGCCGGTAGGGTTTCTAGCAGGAGCAGTCACCAAAGAACAGTCACTAGGGTTACTAGCAGATGCAGTTGCAGAAACCCTAACCCTCTCGTTGAGACACCTTAAGTGAAGGGATTGACCTAATTTCTGGATAGACCAGTGCACCCTAGCCTAGCGCATCTCCTGGTACTCTCAACAAGCTAAGACATCAAGTTTGATTTTTTGGTCAAATCTAGGGTTGACCAAGTCAAAGAAGCCATGACCTACTCTATGAAGTCAGAAAACAAGCTAGATGGAGCTTCTAACTTCAAAGCATGGAAGACAAGGATTGACCTCATCCTTGCCAAAAATAAAGTGCTGGATATCGTGAAAGGAAAGATCGTGGAACCAGAGTTTGAAGAAGGAAAAGAGAAAGAACCACAAAACATTGCAGTTATGGAAAAGTTCAAAGACGGTGACATCAATGCCATGAGTATCATAGTGGAATCTATAAAAGACCACTTGATACCCTACATCTCCCATATTGAATCATCAAAGAAGATGTACGATGCCCTAACAAACCTCTTCTCAGTCATAAACATTGGACAAATAATGAGTCTGAGGAATGAGCTCCCTGACATGAAGATGAATGATGATGACATCATAACATCATACTTTGTGAAAATCTCTCAATTAAGAGATCAACTAAAATCTATTGAAGAGATCATTTCAGAGAAGGAATTGGTAAACATAGTACTCAATGGTCTTCCCAAGACATGGGATGCATTTGGCGCAAGTATGAAAACAATGAAGGAGTATCCTACATTTGAAGAACTTTGGACTTGTTGTGCTCAAGAAGAATCAAGGATCAATGCAAAAGAGAAACCCCAAAATAAGTACGATGAACAAGCCTTCACATCAATATTCAAGAAGTTTAGGAACAAAAGGAAGTTTGGTTCAAGGAAGAAGCCAAATCAAGAGAAATATATGTCAGAAATACAATGCTTCAATTGTCGAAAGTATGGTCACTACACGAATCATTGTCCCAAGCTAAAGAAAAGGAAGGAGACACACGAAGCATCAATTGCTGAAGAAAAGGAACCTACAAAGAAGACCAAGCAGGATACAACAAACTTCTTCTTCTAAGATAAGGTAACAACACTCCTCATTGTTCTTGTACATACCATGTTTTCTATACATATCTTGCATATCTATTTCTTAGAAGATAACATGTTCAAAGAAAACTATACTTATGAAAGAACAATAAGATAAGGACTTCTATCACTATGACTATAAGACAAGCTGCAAGATAAGCCCAAATTAGAATCAATCTTGAAGAAAAAGAAACCTAGAAGAAGTAAACACAGAAAGAAGTCAACAATCAAGAGGAAATTGGAAAAAAAATTGTGACACTTTGCAGAAGGCAATAAGGATGCAGACGGAAGCATGGACTCTCCTAGATGGAGGGAGCCGATTATATATTACCAAAAAGAGCATGCATTCATACATGAAGCAAGGATTAGGAGGGAGCTAATCCTATGATCCATTAAAGGTGATACAATATATATCCATGGTAGCAACCATGAAAAGCAGTACGTGTTCAGTTTGACCTTAGAAGAAGTCTTCTTCGAAAAGAAGCCTTAAAAGTATCTCTGGTTGTCCATCCACATCCACGATCCTATGATGAAAGAAGGAAAAACAACCAGTTATTGTATCGAGAATCACAAGATTACCAGCCTGATATGAACTCACTAAAAACAATCAAGCAGAGGAACTAAAAGTTGTGATAAAGAACAATGTATGGAAGACTTATGAATATAAGCATTGCAAGATACAGAACTAGAGGTTCTCCCAGATGGAGGGAGAATACTATGATGATTGCTTGTTCCAGTAAACTAGACATACCTCTACATAAGCTAATATATCGTCCGCAATATCCATAGGTTGGAGTTTACATGTAAAGAAACCTCAAGGCTTTGAGGTATACCAGAAAGAGACCCTTGTATGCAGATGGAAGAAGACAACTTGGTGGAGAATCTCCAATGCACAACATAAGCGTGGTGAAGACTTTCTATAATAGAGATAATGTATCATAATGATTACTCAGAAGATCAGGATGATGGATTGCCATTCCATGACAAAGATCTCATGATGACAAAAGAATTGCCACATGGATATGTTCCAGTTTAAGCCTTGCCACGATGTTATGAGCTAGCAGGAAACAAAAGAGCTGAATTCAACTATAATATACTGTAATGATCAAAGTTATATGAAGCCTTTAGAGAAAACCAGTGTTCCAGAAAGACCGAAGTACATTGAGATCAAGCATTACATTCTTCGTGGTGAAGTCCAGAAAAGAGAAGTGGTTCTCCAATATATATCTCCACAGATGAGTAGATAAGAAGATATTTTGGTAAAGCCTCTGTCCAAGATGAAAGAGTTTGCACACTCAAGCTGGAGCTCGTGGAGATGACTTGCATATTGAAAAAGGAAGATATGACTCCCAGGTTGGGAGGGAGCACTAGTGTGTTATTGATTTATGGACAATCATTTTTCAGTTCGAAAAATTGTCCAGGATGAGTAGTTCCTTTCCAGTTCGGAAAGTGGTTTGAGATTTCTGACGGATAGGCATTTTCCAGTTCAGAAAATGGTCCAGATCGAATGGTCATTTTCATAATGAAAATGGTTCGATGGATTGCTGATGTACCATAGACAACGATTTCCCATTGTGGTTAACATGGGGAATGGTCTAGGATAGTCTCTCTTTTTTATGGTTAATCAAGAAGACTGGTCCGCCTCATCGGACGATCATTCTTTCGAGGATCACAGTTGTGAGAAGATTCGAAGAATGGTCCATTTTGGAGGTTGGTGCAAGATAGTCATTTCCTTGAAATGGTCCGAACATTCATTCCTTAGGGAAGATTCATTCTCTCCAGGTTGCACTTTGTTTAGTGCCGGAGGAATGCTCCAGGTTCAACAATTAGGGACAAACATTCCTTAGGGAAGACTCATTCTCTCTAGGTTGCACTTTGTTTAGTGCCGGAGGAATGACCCAGGGTGGGGAATGGTCCAGGCTCAAAAATCACGACAATTGTTATTCCTTGCTTAAGAAGAATAGTCCAGATAGCTCATCATTGATGTTTGACTTTCTGAGGGCAGATGCTCTTCCAGATCTCACAGATGTGAGTGGAAGAATGGCCCAGATGATTCAGTTTATATCATAACAATGTTTTTTGTGCAGGTTGATATCAAATGATTTTTATGGAGACTGTATGTCTCTGGACAGTGGATGCATATTGCTGTGGTGGATGTGTTCCACTGATTATGATTATATGTCATTGATCAAGTATCTGTGTGCTACTTGGCGTGGTAGTGTACCACTGGATTGTGGTTGTGTACTAGTATGGATAGACACAGTTGTATTCTATTAAATGATATTGTTCCAATTGCCTTGAAGACTATCAACAATGTTGGATATGATTATCAGTTATATGGATGATCGATGGACAAAGATTTCCTAGACAGGAAAATGGTCCAAGAAATTTATTATTCTAGGACATATGTCTGGATTAGAAGAATGTCTCTTGTGTCACTCTGTGGAATGAGTGACTTATCCAACATCATGTCTGATTACTCGGATGGAGTATGGTTTCGAGAGATGATGCAACTAATGACACTGATAGTGATGATAGTGCTCATGATGTAGTCATGAGATAGTATATACGACTATGTTGATGCTACCGAGTGAATGGTATGTTTGTGCTCAAGACCATTACCTTCAATACCTCCCTATCTAGGAGGGAGTGTTGATATTATGGTAGCTGCAGGAGGTATTTACCTCCACGTGTAAACCTGACGAGAATAAAATATTTCGGAAAGCAAGAAGAAACCGTAATGTGCTCGCTAATAACCCTAGAAGACAAGTCGACTCAAGAGGATAACTTGTATTAGGTTATTAGCCTCCAAGAGAAGAAGTCGGCTAGAAGAAATATTATATACTAAAGAATTAGAACCCAGAATGAGAAGTCAGCCCTGACAATCTGCTAGATTTAGTATAAATACAGGAGGCCAATCTTCATTCTGGCCAACATTCTCAGAAGTGCAGAGCACACTTGTGTGCACTACAGTTGGGCATTTTTGTGCGCAAGTCTGGAGGAGAGCTTTCGTTGCAGCTGCTGCAGCTAGCAGATTTCGTTTTGGCTTGGACTATCTCTTGGTTATGGTTTAGACTATCTGATAAGCTCTTGTTTGGTGCGTTATCCTTGGAGAAAGGTGCGCTACCATTTGTTTGGCTATCTAGCCTAGGGTTTGCTTCTGGAATGATTCTCTGGCAAGGTTAAGGTGCTCGGAGGGTGGCTTCAACCTATGGTTCGGTGACAATAGTGATATTGTCTATGGTAAAACGAGCACATCCATTATATTCTAACAATTGCATATATTTTAATTGAAGTCATTATTTTATGTTTGTTTTGCCACCCGGTCCACTCTCACGTGTTAATGTTATGAATGGATAAATCTACTACTTCTTGAATAAAATAATTTATAATATGAGTGAGATAGAGGAGCACCACCTCTATAAAAACATAGGGAATAATGTTATCGAGTGAGGTTGATTCCCATTTACTTTAAAAAGTCTTGGTGAACAACACTTCTTTACATTGAGAAGTAAGGCTATTAGAAGTAATAATTTTTCCATGGAAAGCCTCATAGCACTACCACATTTGGAGTTATAATTTGATATTTGGATACATGTTTGAGGGAAAAAAATGATTTTAATGTCGAAAATTAGTGAAATTTCTTGAAATTTATCTTTTGTTTTTGGCCCTTTTCACCTTCATAAATGTTTCTTAACCAATGTCCATACAATTATGTTAGTAAAATCAAGTTCACTATATGGACATCGGTTAAGTGACGCTTATGAAAGGGAAAAAGAACAAAAAAAAGACAAATATCGAGAAATTTCACTAATTTTTGACATTTAAATTGTTTTTTTCCCTCAAATGTTGAATCTCCAAATAATGTCAAATAGTCAAGGTTACTTGTGTACAAACTAATCTATAGCAAGCTAATGTTTATTAGTTAACATATTTGGCAAAAACAATTCTTACGAGAATAAACCTGACGAATATTTTATACTTTCAACATTTCTGATAAAGTTTGTTTGTTTGTTTGTTCATTTGTTACTTTTAATTTTAGAAAGAAACCATGCAAAAAAAACCATATTTTTTGTCTAAAGAGTTCAAATAAGGTGATATATTAGAAGTGCTAAATTCTGGTACCTTTACTATATTGCTAAACTCATTATTTTCCCCATAATCAAAATTTTATTCACTTAAAATTTGTAAATTCTTTTGAATTCTATACATGTTAAATTATTTGATTGTATGCTTGTTGCACTAATGAATGAGTTGAATAATTTGTTGAAATAGAAAAAAATGTCAAATAACCCTAACTCAAGTGTTGGTGCATGTGGTTGGTTGGCTTATATGGAAGAATTAATCAAATAAGCCTTGGATCTCACCATGGATATTCATGTTGATGAATATAATTATTTTGCAAATACAAACAATCATAAAATCCATCTCTAAATGATCCCAAACTTCCTAATATTGGTGATGGAAAATGCTATTGCCCTTACATGAATTCCAAAGGAATAAAAAGAAAAAGAAGTAACATGGAAACAAATAGAAAACGTTGCTTAGATCATGGGCACCTGAAAGTGGGAATTGAATATTACCCCTTGGTAAGATAGATGAAACATGTTTTTCTTATTTTTTAAAAAGTTCTAAATGTTTTAATATTTTGATACTAATTATATTTATTTATTTCTAATTATTTCTAATGCTATAATTTGTAGTAGAGACGATAAGGGCGATGGTATTAAAGATGATCCTATGAAAGAAAATGACATATTAGGAGCGCTAAGTTTTGGTACCTTTACTATATTATTAAACTCATTATTCTCCTGATAATCAAAATTTTGTTCACTTAAAATTGGTGAATTCATTACATTTTCCTAAATGTTATTATTATTATTTTGTTTTACATAAATGAATATTTTAGTATTATAAAAAACACAGCTGCTAAGCAATGCAACAAAGGATTACATAGATTCATCAAGATCCCGCTGGAAATAATTCAAAACAAGTATGACTGCTCTCTAAGAGAAGACATGGTCAACCTTGAGAACCTTAATTGTCCTACTATACTTGCTGGTATACAACCTTAAAAGTGCTTTGCACAAACTAGAATTTACAATACATAGAAGAACTTAAAGCAAACTAAACTTTAGATCTAAATTTACCAAGCCCGGATCACTAATTTTCTTGTTTGGGTTCCTTGGGACTTCCTGAACTAAATTTGACATTGATGTGAAGTGGGAGCTTGCTGAATTATGAGGGATATGAACTACAAGACAATGCTTTCACATCTAATTTTCCTGATGTAAATTTGCAATTTCCTCGCCCTGTGCAACCAAAGTCTAAAGAATGATTTGAATTTCCTTATCCTTGGCTTCATTGTGTTTCACTTGTGAATATTTTAAGTTGGTTACTTGTTTATCCAATTGGAATAATTGATTCCTAAGATATGAGAGGCTAGGTTCCCCAACGTAGGAAAATGATTTCACATCTAATTTTCCCGATGCAAATTTGCAATTTCCTCTCCCTGTGCAACCAAAGTCTAGAGAATGATTTGAATTTCTTTATTCTTGGCTTCATTGTATTTCACTTGTGAATAATTTAAGTTGGTTACTTGTTTATCCAATTGTAATAATTGATTCCTAAGATATGAGAGGCTAGATTCCCCAACATAGGAATTACCAAAGAAACCCCTATGCCACATGGGAATGCAGCATGGGGAGGACATGTTGTTGACAAAAAACACATGAAGCCCAAAAGACAAAGAATTTGGAGAAGGGTCGAGAGTACAATTCCTGATATTCTTGCCAATAATTACATGGGAACAACAAACAAAGGATTGACACCTGAGGGATCGAACTAGGGTATCGTGGGGAGAAAAAATGCTTACCTCAAATTTCTGAGACTGGAAAGGGGGTTGGCAAGAAGATCTACAAAATTTCTGGATAGAGAGAAAAAAACGACCACGGAGAAGCTTGAAGCCAACAACGCAAAAAACAAAGATCAAACACCATCCACCTCCATGGTTCACCCTGAGCAAACATTGAGCCGAAGTGTATTGATATTCCTGACCCCAAAATTACATCAGATCCATCAGATTTAACAACATACTTTGCAACTCCGCACAAGAAATAAAACTCCCACATCTAGAAATGATTATGAGGATGGAGCAAAGATAACACAAAAAGTATGAGAGGTTGGATAGAAGGGAGCTCAAACATTTGAGCATTTATGGTAGATTGATTGAGAAGACTCATGGCATCTCATGGGGAGTGAAAAGGACAATGGTCAATAAAAAATTGGAGGAGTTTAAAATTAAACCCAATTTTGTAAAGTTTTAAAAGAGTCACGAGACAAGAGGTTAGGGGGGACAGACCAAAGTTTCATCTAGATTAGAAGAGATGATCCATTTCCTTAACTGAGAGGATTTCTTTGCTAACCCATTGAATCTCTCGTTGTTACCTCTTAACATGTGAAAGAGTTCAATTTCATCAAAATTTTCAGCTCTTGGAGAATACGTGAATAATTTGCATTGTCTTTTTCCATTAATTTTCTTTAATGGTCCCTGATATATTTGATAACTATATCTGATTTCCCCATGAAAACCAAGGACTTGATTCATTCCGTATTGGCTAATCGGAGTCCCATGAAAAGAGTAAGGGACTCAACATGATTATTTGAAGCTTTCTCTAATAGTCAAGAAAACAAAAACTTCTCTGATCCGTTAGGGCCATAAAGACCCCCCCTCACTCCTGCCACCCTTGGATTGCCTTTTGAGGCTTCATCAAAAAAGAGAATATGGCATCCTAATGTTTGCTTCAAGAGAAGGAACTCTTCTTTACTTAATCTTATTCGCCAATCCTTTATGATGGAGTGAGAGGAGACCTTAGGTTGAGAGACAAGCCCGAGATGGAGGATATTGGAGAGACAGTTTCACTTTTCTACATCGATATTTTCCAAAGCTAAGTCTTTGATCCCTACTGCTGCAACAATTTATTCCACCAGACTATAGGCTAGATTGGAGGCTCTGGAAGGGGAAATGGTTTGCTACTAAAATATGGCTTTGTTTATGGAAAATCAAATTTCTCAACATTGAATTTAGGAATTTCCATCCATACTCTTTTAAAGGTATTCTTCCTAAAAACGGTCCCTGAATAATTCTTGTGCCATTTTAAAAACATGTCATTCCAAGATTGAGGGAGAGAGGTATGCCCTAAGAGATCCTTAAGAGTGAAATCCCATACATGTGCTGAAATTTAACATTCTAAAAGAATATGATTGACTGATTCATAGTGCTAACAACATAATACACATCTTGATGGTCCTTGAATACATGTTTTTGAATGTTATCACCAATTAAAAGTTTTCCATGAACCATTACCCAACATAAGACATTCAATTTTGGGAGAGAATCTCCCGCCTGGATTTTGCTCCTAATCACAACTTTGGGTGGAGTTGGGAGGTCCATTATTAATGATCGGTATCCTTCATTTATTGCATATCCTTTTCTTCCCCAACCTAGGTCATTAGGGGAAGATATATTAAGAGGAGCACAACCAACTATATGTGTATACAAAAAGTTTGTTGCCTCTTTAAGATTTACTGGGAAGTGAAATGTTTTCCACCCTTGCCAAATGCCTTGTTCTATCCATTTAGATATATCTACAAGCTTGGAGCAATATTTATGAGAAATCCATTGTTTAATAGAGGAAATATCTTCACGAGTCCCAAGGAGTGGATTTCCCATGATACTATCAGTCCACACATTAATTAATTGACCATTCCCTAGAGTCCATGTAAGCTTGGATTGGACGATGGGAATAGTTGTTTTAATAATTTCACAGTGTTGGTCCCTTTGATTCTATCAATGTTCTATCCAGGCATCTTTTCCTCATTCCAACAATTTTTTTTTTTTTTAAATTACTTATTTCCTCCAATCCATTGATCCTGTAATTAGTCTCCACACTATCTTTGCTCCTATTATAGCATTCATAATAGCAGGGTCTTTTATGGAAAGGCCTCCTCTGTCTTTTGGGGATATGATAATAGACCATTTTGAAATGAAATATTTTGGTCTCAATTTTTCCACCCTCCTACAAAAAGGACCTTATGTTTTAGGCCATCCAATCTAGAATGAATGTGGGAGGTAGAAGAGCTTAAAATTGAAACAAAGGAAGATAAGAAAGAATTGAATTTATAAGAGTGATTTTCTTGGAAAGATTGAGATACATTTCCCCCCATTGTTGAATTTTCTTGTTCATCTTGTCAAAGATATATTTCCAAATTAGGGAGGAGGGATTTTGAAGAGAAATGGGCATTCCCAAGTATTTCAAATGAGTCCAAACCTCCATATTTGGAAATCCCACAATTCTGTAGATTTGTTGCAGTTGTTCATTAGAAATGTTCCATCCATAAATAAGGATTTTTATCTTGTTGACGTTGGCTCTGGAAACATTTAGAAAACAATCATGAACTTTTTTAAACCTTTTTTCTATTATTGTAGAGGCAACTCCGAGTAGTAGAGTGTCATTTGCGAATTGGGAGTGGTTAATTTCTCTAACCCCCCTTGTGAATATGAGACCCTAAATTAATCCATCAATTATTTCCCGTCCTAATTTTTTGCTCATATGTTATGCCATTATGATGTATAATAGAGGGGAAAATGGGTAGCCTTGCCTTAATCCTCTATTTATTCTAAAAAAGGAAGAAGGGAGTCCATTGATGAGGGGAGCAATCTAGGAATAACCAATACAATCTTATACCCAAATAATGAAATCTTAAATGAATCCAAATTTCCTCACCACTTCAAAAAGGAAAGAATGCCAGACTCTGTCAAAAGCATTAGCCATATCCATTTTGATGATCATACCTTTTTCTTTTCTCGCTTTGCTCGAATGAATTTCTTCTTGCACCAAGATTATGTTGTTAAAAATATGTCTATTTTGGATGAATCCATCCTTGTTGTTTGATATTATCTTGCCAATGATTCGTTTCAACCTGCTTGCAACAATTTTTGTTATAATTTTATATGCAAAATTACAAAGAGAAACGGGATGAAACCTAGAAAAGGAAGATGGGTTTGTTTGTTTTGGAATGAGGGAAAGGAAGGTAGAATTAGTGCCTCCAAATTTTTTCTTTTGTAAGGAATGGTTGAGCATCCTTTTGAGATCCGTTCTTACTATGTTCTAGAAAATCCTATAAAAGTGAATAGAAAATCCATCAGGGCCCCGAGCCTTATCCTTTCCTAGACTCCATATTGATTTTTTTTTATTTCTTCTTCATCGATTTCTTGTAGCAAAATTTTGTTTTGTTCTTCTATAACAACCGAGGGAATGTTTTCCAACATTGTTTGGATGGAAGTTGGATATGGATGGATTCCATCAAAATATAAGGCCTCAAAGTGGTGCATTGTCGCCTATGTGCTTTATTCAAATTTCTCAATTTTTTTACCATTTTCTTGGTTAATGCTTTTGACATTGTTACGCTGCTTATGGGATTTAGTTTGATTTTTTTTTTTTTTGTATTTCTATCCCCTAATTTGAGCCACAAGCTTTTGGATTTTAACTACCATTCTTCCTTCTTTCTGAATACCTTATGAATTTTTCGACTGGTTTCTCTTTCTCACATCAAAAGTCCCTCATTTACTTCTTCTTCCATTTGTTTTTGAATATTTTCCAATTGATGATGCAACTCCTATCTCTCTTTTGTTGGAGAGATAAAGGATAACTTCACCCAAAGTTTTAAAGCATTTTTTATAATCTTTAACTTAGATTACCACACATAGGAGGGAGAGCCATTGATTGGGGTCTTCCAAGAATCCTCAGTTAACTTGAAAAATTCTTCTTTTTGGAGCCATACTAGATTAAACTTGAAAGGAAGTGGACCGTAATTTTTTGAGGGTGTCAAATAGGAGTGATATTGGCTTATGATCAGAGATTGAAATGAAATTATCTTAGAGGAAATAAGTAAATCTTAAAGAAAAAATGACTATGTACCAAGAAATGATCCAGTCTGGCTGCAATATGGACCACCCATAATCTTTTATTACTCAATGTCTATCGCCCATTGGTCGACTTGGTATTGTTTAGGTCCCAGTGATTTATGAGATCTAACATTTCCCCCCCATTGGATATCAAACTATATTACCTCCTTTCTTTTCCTCATTAGAAAGGGTTGTATTAAAATATTCGCCTTCTACATGTTAATTTATTAGCATACAAATCCACAACTTGAAAATCACCTCTTTTCCTTCAACTCCTAAGTGCGAAATGTGGCCATTAAAAATCATCTTTTTTACATTTTCTCCTAATCATTTATCTTATTCTCTTCAAAAAAAATGTTATATTACACACTTACCAAAAGTTGCAATGATATATGGACTATGTGCTCATAGAACTTTATCTTCATAGAATAATAGGTTATTATATTCCTACTTCTCTTTATTGAAATCCCTTGCTAACAATTATTAGGAGGCATTTATGCACACAATAAATTCCTTATCAATATTAGGTACTTACATAATGGGTGTACATGTCATGTCAGTAATAACTTCAACTTAGTGAAAGCTTTTCTCACATTGATCAATATAGAGGAACTTCTTCCATTTTCTTCCATTATTCAATCTAGTTCTCTTCATTGCTAATTTGGAAGCCATTTACACATAGATTTCATGATGATCTCACATTTCTTCAAATCAACTTGAATTCAGTGCTTCCTCTATATCTCTATCATTGTTTCTAAATGTTTCAAATATTCCTCATGTGTCTTATTGAATCTATAATATCATCAATATAACAATGATGAATGAATCAAAGTATGGACACCCTACATCATTCATCATTCTTATGAATGTTGAAGGATCATTGCATAAACATAATGCCATTACCAACAACTCGAATATATCTTTTCAAATATTAAATATGATCTTCCAAATGTGTTTGTATTGGATTTGCAATTGATGGTATCCAAATATTAAATCTACCTTTACAAATTAACATGCTAGCTATGTTTGGTCTATAAGTTCATTGATCTTTGGAAATGTATACTGGGTCCAAATGACCCCCTTCTGCAACAAGTCTTTAAGTTATTGCTTGATTTTATCACTCTTTGAAATGTAGGTTCAACACATGACCATTCATGTTAGGTAACTTTGAATCATACACTAAATTAATTCATGCTATATAAGATCATTTAGAGGATTTTTGTTGCTGTTGCTCTCATTAATCTCTCTGAAATGAGATTTTGTTGATTGTCACTATTAAAGATGGCATTCACCATCAATGTCCTCTCTTGTACCTTCACATAAAACAATACTGTTCATACTTGATTCCTCAATTTATTTGTCACCATATTGGGAAAATAATTACTTCTTTAAATTCCTCGGCACCAATTTAGGGTGATGCTTCTAAGACCTATTATCCAAGCGTCCCTTCTTGTAGAAGAGTTTATTGATCACATTTGTCACCTTGTTTGGGATCCTTTCTTGTATGGTTTGTTCGATGGATTACATATTTACTTTTCATTTGAAGACCAACCACATTCCCACCCATCCACACCATTCTATATTTTATTCAATATATTTCCCCTCTACTTCATCCAAATTATTTTATATCAAGTCCCTTGGTGTTACCTCTATGCTTTCCATGTCTATCTTTATATCATTTTTTGGATTTTTGCAGTTCTTCTTGTAATCTTGTGTATTTACTATTTTATTTTCACAAGCTTGACAATTATGAACTCTTTAATATTACATTGTGTGTGTGTGTGTTGTAGACACACACACACACACACACTATCAAATATGGGTTTCTCAATTACATAACTGCTTATATCCCTACCTATAATATTGATCCAGGTGGATATTGGTGGCCACCCACCTTTTCCAACTGGCTCAAAACAGTTTTCTGGCAATTTTGGCAATTTACTATTTTTAGCGGTTTTTAACGTTCGAGACTATTTTGAGGGCCCAAATGAATGTTTTTTGAGATCAAGGTTTTCAATGATAGCCAAAGGCGTTTTTGAGCCCCCAAAATGAATCTCCTCAATGATACCTTTCCAACGGGCTATCATATGCCTAAAACGAAGATCGTATGGAAAAGCTACGACCCCAGGAAGTTGATGTACTAACTTACCCAAATGGGGCCCACATGACTTTTGGCGCTTCATCTCCTAGGGTTAGGTTTTTGGATGTCTAGGGTTTTTGGCATTTATGTTTATTGTAAAAACGCCTTCAGAGGTAATGATCTTCTTGCGAATGCAAGTAGCCGTCACATCTCTTCTCAGAGATAAGCTGCTACCATTCTAGCGAGTCTTTCACTCTGTATTTTTACAGTCTCTGTACATTTATTTCATTAATAGAAATCATGTATCACTGTATATCTGTGTTTATGGTTTCATATCTGATACATTTATGTTATATTGTTGAATATTTGCGATATCTCTGTGCATTTCTTTTTGAATATCTCCGCTCTCATTTCGTGCCGAAAATAATCCGAATCAGTGGTATTAGAGTAGGTTGTTCTTGATCATTTTTCAGTGCATGTCCCCGATGAGGTCTGAGTATAGCAAGTTGGGTCTTGAGCTTGCCTCTCTTGAGGACAATCACTCTCGCACACCCAAGAAACCCTCAATGGCAGAAGAAAATAAAAATGATGGAGCAGACAATCCTATCAGTCTGTTGCTTGAGCAAGCTCTCATGCGACAGAGGGACAAAATGATGGAGAATTTTTCCCACATCCTTCAACGCCTGCCGATAGAAACATGCACATCTTCATCAAACAACCACTTTGGAGGCACCTCGCCTTTCAAGGTACAAGTTAATTTTTATATTCCTGTATTTGAAGGACAGATAGATGAAAAAGCCCTAGACAAATGGTTAAACCTGCTAGAAGGTTATTTATCCCCCATGTCAAAAATTGGTGGGAAACTTACTGGGAGGAGAGTTCCACAGAGGAGTCTGGAATATATGGGGCGGAGCACACTTGGGATTTTTTGTGGATGTGGTAAAGGAACAGTATTAACCTGTTGGAAACTATGAAGACCAGTACATGAGATGGACCACACTGCGGTAAGAGAGGGGCCAAGCAGTTCCAGATTTCACCAATACTTTCCATACCTTGCGCACCAAGCTGGGTATCAAAGACTCTGAACGACATTTGTTTTTGAAATACCGTGGGGCTCTACACAGATACATCCAAATAGAAATGGATTTTATGGACATCTCATCACTTGGTGCTGCTTATCGATATGATATTAAAACCGAGCAGAAATTTAATCACCACAACAAATGAGAGTTCGGGTCTACAAATATGCAACAACCAAAGTATGACAAAGACAGCCGTAACAAACAGTCTCCCAAAAAATAGTCCAAGCCATAGGAAAAGAAGGGTCACAGGAAGACAAAGAAGAACACTGTAAAATGGTACGATTTCCACAAAAGACCCTAGCACAACACTGATGAATGTCGTTCAAAACAATCATTGGTGGCTGAGATCAAAGACAAGGAGCCGAACCCTGATTCAGAATTTATTCTGAAAATACTAGTAAAGGACAAATTATTGACACAGACCCAACTGCTATTGTCGCGACCGCAACAATTCAACCAGAAGAACCAACAAATCCTAAAGAGGGGGAGAACCTTTTTCATTCACAGATGTGGGTGAAGGGGACCTCACTGCATTTTATTGTTGATAGCGGAAGCCATAAGAACCTCATCTTAGCAGAGGTCGTCAAACAGTTGGGATTGTCGACAACACCACACCCGTAGCCATACAACATTGGGTGGCTTTGCCAAGGACGAGATCTTCGAGTCAGCCAACAATTTCGATTGTCATACGACATCCATCCCTTCAAGGATGAGGTATTATGTGATGTTGCCCCATTGGATGTCTTTGATGTTCTCTTGGGCCAGCCATATATGTGGAAGCGCCATGCTATTTATGAGTCTCGACTTCGTAGTGTCATTGTTACTTTGGGGGTCATCTCTATAGAATAGCAAAGGTAGTTCTGACTATTGTTCCACCTAAACAGTTCCGCAAGGTACTATCTCATATTGCAAAATTCAACTTCTTCATAATTTGTTCAAAAGGGGAACAGAAGGACACTGCGACCACTGCAACCTCGCCCCAAGCACCTTCTATCCAACATAAGTAGGTTGACAAGTTTGCAACAAAGATCAAAGATTCCTTCTGCACATCATCCTCTCATGTATCTCGACTTGTTGAACAACCT
>JASDQU010501534.1:13077-33676 GCA_032191745.1 Picea mariana | reverse complement strand
AATACGGTACTCTAAGACTATGTATCGATTATAGAAAACTGAACAAAATGACCATTAAGAACAAATACCCCGTACCAAGGATAAATGATCTGTTCGATCAAGTAGGTGGGGACAAGATCTTTTCAAGGTTGGATTTATGATCTGGTTATCATCAAGTGAGGATAAAAGACGAGGACATAAACAAAACAACTTTTCGAACAAGATATGGACACTACGAATTTGTAATCATACCTTTCATAATCACTAACGCACTAGCCATGTTTATGTGCCTGATGAACAATATTTTCATTCAATACGTAAAGAATTTCATAGTAGTATTTGTCCACAATATTTTGGTCTATTCTAAAACAGAGCAAGAACATGATGAACACTTAAGAACGGTTTCACAAACATTGAGGAAACATAAACTATACGCCAAATTTGATAAGTGTGACTTTTATCAAAAGGAAATACAATATTTAGGACATGTAATTTCAGTAGAAGGCATTGTCGTAGACCCTGAGAAGATAAAATCCATTATGGAATGGCTGGTACCTAAGGATGTAGAAGATATCCGGTCATTCATGGGAATCATCGGATATTATTGTGGATTTATAGAAGGGTTTTCCAGGATATCCTACCCTATTACGTCACTACAAAATAAAGGGACAAAGTTTAACTGGTCACAGAAGTTTCAAGACAGTTTTAACAAACTCAAGAAATTATTGACAACTACACCCATATTGAAGGTAGCAGACCTGGATAAAGACTTGACCGTATGTGTTGATGCTAGTAAAGAAGGACTAGGTGGTGTCCTAACTCAGGAAGGACATGTTATCTGTTATGAGTCCCAGAAATTAAAAGAACATGAGCTAAATTATGTCACTCATGACTTAGAATTAGCAATAGTAATACATGCCTTAAAAATATGGCAACACTACATAATGGGCAGAAAATTTCTACCATTGACAGATAATAGAGGTGTAAAATATTTGTTTAGCCAACCAGATCTTAATGCAATACAAGCAAGATGGATAGCCTTCCTGAGGGAATTCGACTTCGAGGTCAGACATATCAAGGGTAGGGAAAAAAAGGTAGCAGACGCTTTAAGAAGAAGAGTCCATGGGTTATTTGAGATAAATATCAGCAAGGCAGATAGCGATCTGAAACAAAGAATAAGGATGGAAAGTATTAACGACAAAAATTACACTAAGATAATGGTAGAATTACAAAACAATATCGCAAACTCAGATAAACCAAATCTAAGTATCGACAAGAAGGGAGTAACACAATTTAAAAACAGACATTACATACCAGATTCAGCAAAGTTAAAGTTAATAGTCTTGGATGAAGTGCATAGGAAACCATATTCTTGCCATCTAGGATACTAGAAAACAATAACATCACTTAGAAAACTATTTTACTTGCCTAATATGAAGGGTGAAATAGCAGAATACTTAGCTAGGTGACAAGACTGTCAATAGGTTAAGGCCAAACACCAGCATCCAGCTAGCCTATTACAGCCATTACCAGTACCAGAATGGAAATGGGAGACCATATCAGTGGACTTTATAACATGTTTGCCTAAAACTCAGAAACATAATGATTCTATCATGGTGGTAATCGATAAACTCGGTAATTCTACACACTTTATTCCTGTAAAGTCTACTTTTAAGGCTATAAACATTGCTAAAATATTTATGAAAGAAATTTTTAGACTGCATGGTATTCCTAAAATGGTGATTTCAGATAGAGATGTAAAACTCACATCTAGTTTTTTTGGAAGGAATTGTTTGCAGGGATAAATACTAATTTGAATTTTAGTACGAGTTATCCTCCACAAATGGATGGACAGACCGAAAGGATAAACCAAATCATAGAGGATATGCTCTGCATGTACGTAATAACAAAACCGAACAAATGGGAGGACTATATACACTTGGTAGGATTTGCACATAACAATGGGTACCAAACTTCAGCTAAGTTAAGCCCTTTTGAGGTACTGTATGACAGAAAGTGTACGACTCCAATTAGCTGGGATAACCCGATTGAAAGACTCATGGTTGGACTAGAGATGCTCTAAGAAATGGAGAACATGGTAAGGAAGGTACAACAGAACTTAAATGAAGCACAGGACAGACATAAGAGATATGCAGATCAGAAAAGAAGACACTTGGAATTTCAAGTGGGAGACCATGTTTATTTGAAGGACAAAGCCTGAAAAAGTTCATTGAAGTTAGGGATCTATGCCAAGATGGCACCCAGGCTTTGTGGGCCCTTCGAGATACTAGCTCGAATTGGACCCGTAGCATACCAACTTTCACTCCTAGCTAATCTAAGAATTCATAATGTATTTCATGTTTCTTTGTTGAAAAAGTATGTACATGACCCTACTCATATGATTGATTGGAACTTGGTGCAAGTGGAACCTGAAGTCGAGTTCCAGGTGGAACCCCTGTGTATTCTAGACCGGAGAGAAATAGCACTTCATAACAGAGTCGTTGCTCAGGTAAATGTGCAATGGAAGCACTTTAGTCTTGAGGAGGCCACTTGGGAGTTGGAGGGAGATTTGTGGAAATCTCATCCAATCCTATTCCAAGAAAGGAATGAACATTGAGGACAATGTTTTATTGAAGGGGAAAGGATGTGACATCCCCAAAAATAAAGTATTTTTGAAATTTAAAATTTGTTGGAAAATTATTCTGTTTTTAGTAAATTCAAATTTTGAATTTTTTTTCCATTTATGGCAATTCTGAATTTCGAATTTGATAATTGTAATAAATTAATATGACTGTTGGATAGATATTTGATTTGACCCATCTAACTATTTAACCGTGACACTTATATGAAAACAAAATATTTTATATTAACTGCAGGAAGACAAATGGAACAACCATGTTAAAAATCAGTTGACCATGACTCCATGAGTGGGGAGCATGTTGGAACTACCTCTGGGTTGATTGTAACAAGTGGAAAATCATAGATTTGGCCATTGGCAGCCCCTAAAAATTAAGGATTTAGAAAGCTACGAAAATTCCCAAGGGTGAAGAAAGACCTAGGCAGAAAGGACTATTTTATTATATAGCATATGTGAGGAGGCAAGATGTTGCCTAGTATGCTAGGAGAAAAGAGACTATTGATTTTTCTTTCTATTATAAACAATATTTATTGAGTCTGAGGTAAGAGGAATCTGCTGGAGTTGAAGGACATTTTTGAGGAGGAGTTTTACAAGTTTTCCCTCATGGATTCATGGTCAGGCTAGGGGGTGAATCGGGCAAGTGATTTTGCTGTCCTATTCTATGGTTGGGAGAAACGTGGTTGTTCATTTTGTTTTCTAGTGAATTGAGTCAGTTATGTTATCCTAATCCTCCTCTGTTTAAATCATTACATTGTTAAATGGCTAGTGTAATGCATCTGTTAATTCTGAATTGATTAATATTATGGACAAAAGATCGAATCGAATGCTATTATCTCTATTGTAACTTATTACTGGCTAAATACTAATTTTCATCAATCCACTAATTGCGAGAATATGCCTGGTTAAGTCTTGAAAGAATAATTTATGTGGGTTAGTTTACTGTTGTATTAGAGTGAAAGCAGTAGGTGAATCCCCACAACCAAATGGTACTTAAATAATTGTACTAATTAAGTGTGCAATGTAAACGAGCATTGAATAACGAAAATATACATATATATATAGGCGTATCTTTACTTTCATGTAGGTTATGATACACACAGAAATATAATAAGTAAATGATATCCCTTTCTTATACATATTAAATAGTTATGATTTAATAGGGGATATCTAGCTATGCAAACACCTAGTATATAATTATGTATAGAAATAACCAAACGAATTGCAAAATTCTCTACAGGAAATTCTATAGTACACAGATTATAAATATTTGAATAGGTATTCATAAGAATTTGTAAGCCGACTAGGTCTAGTTAACTACATGTTAAAGTATTGGAATAAATTGGAAATAACACCGTTTAACACAAAGGAAATTATGGAAATAAATACAAAGGGAGTGAAGGCCCCAAATGAAATCCAAGACATTCTGGAACCTTAAGGTTTATATATGTTCTGGTAAAATTCACAATTTTATAAACAATAACATAAATCACCTCTGTATCTGTAATAGTTTGATAAGTAATGAAAAAAAATAAAAAAGGAGAAAACAACAGACTCTACTCGATTACAATGAAGTTGTTTGCCTTTAAGAAGTTACAATGATATCGAAATAAATTACTAAGCTTTGACAGTCAGAAATTTAACCGTTCTGTATTTTTTTTTTCACTTTCATCATGCGAAATACAAAGAGAAGAATACTGAGCCTTGAATAATTAAATACAAGCAATAAAGAGCCCAAAATTAGGGTATGTCTGAAATACGCAACTGCTGTAATTATAATTAATCTATATTGTATATTATTACAATAATTGTTTTCTTTCTAAATAAGAATCGATCTTCAAACTGGGTACATTATGGTTTCGGGCCGAGAAACTTCAACTTTTGCATCTGGGACAATTAAATCCCAAAGGGTTTTGTTTTAAGGAACTCGAGTACCTTTTCCCATGAAAATATGGCCGAAGTTCCGAAGGTTCAGAGAGTTCTATCCTGTAAAGAAAACAAGAAATTGCCATTAGCATTTGGAATTGGATAGCAAAGTGTTTATATGAAGTGAATATAATTAAATCGTCGAGGTAGAATGTTTATAGCGAACCAAATTTAAAAAAAAAAAAAAGGAATAAAAATCGGAATTATACTTAACTTGGTCATAGCACAGGCTGCCCCTCGCATCATGAAAAAGGATTTCAAGACCGAACTTGATGGGGAAAGGAAGCCAATATCGATCTGATGGGTACCTCACAAAAACAAATTAGAGGCCCCATCATTAGGACGTATTGTATACATCCCTCAAAAACTTACTCACCGAAGTAAAATAGAGAAAGACTGTTAGTGTTTAAATTAATAAAAGAATACAACATGAAACTCAGTATGTACATCTTACCAAACCCAATAATCCAACAAAATAGAAATCACGCTTTTTTCTGAATGATATAAGTGCCAGGAATTGTATTATCATTTTATTATATGACCAAATGTATTTCTTTAGAATCGTTTTGGACATAGAGTTACCCTTTGTCTTACTTACTGAACGGAAATCCCTTTCATTTATCTCTCAAACTAACAGGTGGTATTTCACGAGTTATCTTTTTCTCTTAGCATTCGAAGACTTGTTCTCGACAGGACTCTATACTAGCAAGTTTTTATTCGAAGATTATTACTACGATGGAAATTTATATAGGGGTTCAAAACCTAGATAATATGAGTTTTGAAAGGGGCGAACCGAAAGATGAAAAGAAGGATACGATGAAACCATCAATGAAGCACAACCCCGTAGCCCGCTAGATAGACTATGCCAGAATGTAGATACAGGAGTAAAGAAAGTACACTAAAGAGGACCCGAAAGGATTTGGAGTCTTTCATTACTAAAGGGAAGTTTCCCCAGTAGCATTCATCACCGGGATTGTAAGACAACTAACAAGCCACAGGAAGTAAACTTTCAAATGAGAATCATAACCAGATCTATAATCAAAATATAACTCTTCCACTTTAAGGAAAGTCTAGTATTTCTTTCAAAAATTTTAAGGTTACAGGAGGGTTGCGAACTTACCAGAGTGAATGGGTAGGGATGCTTGGTTTCCACTTGGTGGGTATCTCTATGTGTTCAAAGCTTCCCTCATGAAATAAATTGATGCAGGAGCATCGCCAGCACCATCAAGCGAGCTAGCACGACAGCGGAAGACAACTGGACAAGCCAGTACAAATTTTTGAAAATGCTTTGGGATTGTTGTGCAAATCTTAAATGACTCATTTATGAAGGCGCACTTTGATATATTGTAATGGACCTTGAGTGGATAGCTCTCATCCTTAGGTAGATAGATGGCATTTAATTTAGTTAATGTTGGTAGATAGGATTTTAATTTTAGATTTGATAGGTTTAGAGCGCAAGAGGGAAAACGGATAAAGACACCCTCCTTTGTATATTGTAACATTAGCCTGAGAACGACAGCTCTCACAGGATATTCTTCTATCTCCAGCTTGAAGAACTCAAAGGCTCTTCTGATTCCCTATCGAGAATCTTTCTTACCCACAATTCTCTCGCGCGATCCTCCTTCCTTGACTTATCGGAGGATCGAAACTCATAGATTCACAAGTTCTTTGGCTATGCCTGGGCTCTCAAATCCCTGAGACTCGATATGTCAGTCAACGCTGACCTCCTCTTTCCTTTATCGGGACTTCGGCTCTATCGCAACTTCGCTACTCACGATACCAAGCCCTTGGCTTTCCAACCCCCGATACCCGATGCGCCGAAACACCGATGCACGCGTGAATTGACTCTTCATCAGTCCTTTGTCTCATCGGGACTTCAGCCTTCACGGGATCACGAATCCTATCACCAAATGTTTGGGACTTCCTGCAGCGAGATCCCGATGACTTCGTGCCACCTGTACTCTGCTAACCTTGTGGCCCCACACTGCTTACCTAGTTATCGGGATATCGCGTCTCGCGACTTTGCTACTCCCGTTGCCAAATCTTTGACACTTTTCTCATGAGATCCCGATAGACGATCTTGTGAACAATCCAATGGCCCTAGCTGGCTTGGATCAATGCTCTGCCCCTCCTGAGCTTCAAAACTCTTCTACGCTTATACTGTAACCTCCTTGCGCCTCTGTGGGATCCAGCAACCCACAAAACTTCGTGAAATCACCACGAAGGATTTTGACCATCTGCTTTTCCCTTTTGATTTATGAAGGCACACTCCTCGGAGCACGACCGCTATCACAGGATCTTCTACTATCTCCGGCCCAAAGAACTCAAAGGCTCTTCAGATTCCGTATCGGGAATCTTTCTTACCCACAAATTCTCTCGCGCGATCCTCCTTCCTTGACTTATCGGAGGATCGAAACTCACAGATTTGCAAGTTCTCTGGTTATCGTTGGGCTCTCAAATCCCCGAGACCCAATATGTCAGTCAACGCTGACCTCCTCTTTCCTTTATTGGGACTTCGGCTCTATCGCGACTTCGCCACTCATGATACCAAGACCTTGGATTTCCAACCCTCGATACCCGATGCGTTGAAATGCCGATGCACGTGTGAATTGACTCTTCAGCGGTCCTTTGTCTCGTCGGGACTTTGGGCTTCACGAGATCGTGAATCCTATCACCAAATGTTCGGGACTTCCTGCGGCGAGATCCAGATGACTTCGTTCCACCTGTACTCTACTACCCCTGTGGCCCCACACCGCTTACATGGTTATTGGGACATCGCGTCTCACGAATTCGCAACTCGCGTTGCCGAATCTTCGACACTTTTCTCACGAGATCTCGATAGACGATCTCGCGAACAATCCAACGGCCCTGGCTGGCGTGGATCAACGCTCTACCCCTCTTGAGCTTTGAACCTCTTCTACGCTTATACTGTAACCTCCCTGTGCCTTCGTGGGATCCAACGGCCCATGGAACTTCACAAAATCACCACGAAGGATTTCGACCGTCCGCTTTTCCCTTTTGATTTTGCGAATCGAACAAAGTACTTTTCCCACAAGACTTGCTTTCCTGCGCGCGAGATTTCAATGCTTGTTCGAACGCTTCAATGCACAACCTCTTTGTGAAATCCTCCGAAAAATTCATAGGCCTGTTCCTCTTGAGCTTTTCCACGACTTTCAGTCTTCTTGGAACCTCTTGCACGCACTCCTTGCGGCAACTCTTCAACCTCGATTGAGTGTTGAATTCACTCGACTCTGTGCACTCCTGCAACAACAGTCTTTCAATACTTCACTCAGAATCGTAACTATGAGACTTAACTCATCCTGTACACTCCTTGCACGACACTGTGCCTAACTCACCTTCGTAGAAATGAGAACAAAAGCTATCTCTTATTGACACCTTCTATCAATGCACTCCTTGTGGACAATTCAACTGCACTCCTTGCAGGAATCTCTGGCTCACTTAGAGAAACAATTGAAACTCACTCACTCTTCCTCTCAGACTTCAAATCAATCATGAAATCACATACACAACATATAAAAGAAAATGTATGACAGGAAATGAACATTCATGAGCACAACATCAATACACAGAGAAACAACACAACCATGAATTTGAATAAAAGCTTTCTCCTATTAATTCAAATGTCTGTACATGGGTGTTCTTCATACAATTCTCTGCTTGCTCTTATCCTTCCTACTCTAGCTAATTCTTGCTTAGGCTAATGTTACAATATACAAAGGAGGGTGTCTTTATCCATTTTCCCTCTTGCGCTCTAAAGATATCAAATCTAAAATTAAATTCCTGTCTACCAGCATTAACTAAATTAAATGTCGTCTATCTACCTAAGGAAGAGAGCTATCCACTCAAGGTCCATTAGAATATATCAAAGTGCGCCTTCATAAATGAGTCATTTAAGATTTGCACAACAATCCCAAAGCATTTTCAAAAATTTGCACTGGGTTGTCCAGCTGTCTTCCGTTGTCATGCTGGCTTGCTTGATGGTGCTGGCGATGCTCCTGCATCATACTCCTCGGCTTGAAAAATTTCATGGGATCCTGTCCATGAGCTCCTGCATGGTCTGTCCATGCTTCAGTATCTCTGCTTCATTCTCCCAGCTGGCATCTTCCATTGTGTGGGTTTTCCATTTGACCAAATACTTGAAGTATTCTTTCCTCCTGGTCTTCTTACCCACTCTCTTGTCTAGTATGCACTCCATCTATGGATTTTCTGCTATCGGCATCTGTTTCATCCACTGCATCATTGATTGCTCAGTTGCAGTCTCTGCTTCTCCTACCCTGTATGGGTATAAATCTGCGATATTTAATATTGGAGATATTCCGATGCCATCCGGCAACTCAATCTCATAAGCATTTTCTCTGAATTTTCTCAAGACCTTGCATGGTCTGATTTTCTTCATTTTCAATTTATTGTATGTTCCCCTTGGGAACCTTTAATTTCTTTAATGTGCCAGAACTAGATCGCAAACCTCGAATTGAAGTTGCCTCTGATGCTGATCTGCTCTGTGCTTATACTCCTGATTTGAATCTTGCAGTCGCTACTTCACTCTACTGTGAATTTCTCTCATCGCTTCAGCGAACTCTTCTGCACTAGCGCTGCTAGTAGCAATCTGTTCTGAATCTCGCAATTCAGAAACTCCTCTCGGCTGCATTCCATATACAACCTGAAATGGAATTTTTCCTGTGCTCTGATTTACCGAATCATTGTACGCAAACTCTGCTTGTGGCAATATGTTATCCCAACTACTGTGGTGCTATGTCACCAGGCTTCTCAGCAAGTCTCCCAGACTCCTATTCACCACCTCCATTTGTCCATCCGTCTAAGGATGATACGCAGAACTAAACGCCAAGTTAGTTCCTAGCTTCTTCCATAAGGTCCTCCAAAAATGCCTTATGAATTTTGTGTCTCTGTCTGAAACTATGCTCTTTGGAAACCCATGAAGTCGAATGACCTCCTTGAAAAATAGATTTTCGATGTGAGTCGCATCGCTGGTTTTTTGGCATGGAATGAAATGTGCCATCTTAGAAAACCTGTCCATGACCATAAAGATGGAATCACCACCCCTTTGTGTCCTTGGCAGCCCTAATACAAAATCCATGCTTATCGCCTCCCATGGATTTTCTGGTATGGGCAATGGCTGATAAAAACCTGCAATCTGCTTTCTCCCCTTCGAATGCTAGCAAAATCGACATCTTTCAACAAACTTCTTGACATTTTCTCACATCCCTAGCCAAAAGTATGCTTTGGTCAGCTTTGGGAATGTCTTGTCGTGGCCAAAATGTCCTGCTAAGCCTCCGCTGTGTTTCTCCTTTAGCAGATTCTCCCTCATGGAGAATTTCGGAATACACAGTTGATTTCCTATGAACAACAATCCCTCCTGGATCATATAATCTATCCAAGGGCTTCTGTCTCTGAGAACTGGATTCTCAGCTGCTTCATACGCTTCTCCAAAATCTGCATCACCTGCATACATGTCCCTGAGATTTTCAAATCCTAATGTCTTGACTCGGAACTCCTGCAACAGCAAACACTTCCTGCTCAAAGCATTAGCCACTTTGTTAGCAGTACCCAAAATATGTTTAATCATGAATGTGAAATTCTGCATATACTCTACCCATTTTGCATGTTTCTGATTCAACTTCTCCTGTTGAGTCACAAACTGTAATGCATGATTATCACTGTACAATACAAATTCTTTTGGGATCAAGTAATGCCTCCACTTCTTCAGTACTTGTATGATAGCATAAAATTCTTTATCATACGTGGAGTACTTCAGTTTCGCCTCATCCAGCTTCTCGCTGTAATATGCAACTGGTCTGTCTTCTTGACTCAAGACCGCTCCTATGGCATACCCACTTGCATCACATTTCACCTGAAATGTCTTCATGAAATCCGGCAACACCAACACTGGTCATTCCGTTATCTTCTGCTTCAACAGATTGAAACTCCTCTCAGCCTCTGCTGTCCAGTGAAAAGATTTATGCCGCTTCTTCACTGTGTCCATCATCGTTGCACTAATCCCACTGAAATTTTTAATGAACTTTCGGTAGAATCTAGCTAAACCATGAAAACTTCTCACCTCAAAAGTATTTCTCGATGATGGCCAATTCTTGATCACTTCCACTTTATCCGGATCCATCCTCAACTCATTAGTCAAAATAACAAATCCCAAATAAATGAGCTCTGTCTTCATAAATGAGGACTTCTTCATGTTAATCAACAACTTCTCCTACTGTATCTTCCACATCACTGTAGCCAAATGCTTTAGATGTTCAGCCTCTGATTTACTGTAAATTAGTATGTCATCCAAATAAACAATGACAAATTTTCCGATGAATTCCCTCAGAACTTCATTCATCAATCTCATGAAGTTACTCGGTGCATTTTTCAAGCCAAATGGCATGACTAGCCATTCATACAGTCCTTCATTTGTTTTGAACGCTGTTTCCCACTCATCGCTATCCGCTTTTCAAATCTATCTTTGAAAAATATTTTTCCCCACTTAGGCAATCCATCAGATCATCCATTCTCGGCAATGGGAACCTATACCTGATGGTTATCTTTTTGATCGCTCTTGAATCGGTACACATCCTCCAGCCTCCATCCTTCTTTGGACTAAGTACTGTCAGAACAACACATAGACTCAAGATTTCCCTGACCAATCCTTTGTCCAATAACTCCTGGACCTGTCTCTTGACCTCCTCATTTTCTTGCGGCGTCAACCTGTATGCGGCTTTATTTGGCAAACTAGCTCCTGGTATGAGGTCTATATGATGACTCACACTCCTCATCGGTGGCAACAAATGGGGTAATTCATCCACTATGATGTCAGCAAACTCTTCCAGCAGTTCCTGAACTCCATCTGGCAAATCATCCACTCTTGTGCTAGTCAGAACAATTCTTGGTTTTGTGACAACAAAGAATTGTGGATCTTCCTTCTTCTCCATCTCCGTAAGAAGTTCATTCCCACTCATGAGAAGTACTGTGTTGTTTACTTCTGATTTCACCTCCTTATCCTTTATCAGAAGCAATATATGGGTTCTCCCATTCTTCTCCAGGGTATATGTGTTCATTCTCCCATCATGAACCACATTTCTGTCATATTGCCATGGTCTACCCAGCAATAAATGACATACATCCATAGGAATAACATCACAGAGTACTTCATCATTATACCCTCCTATTTTAAATTCAACCAAGCATTGTTTAGTAACAGCTATCTGGTGTCCCTTCTGTAGCCATGAAACTTTGTATGGACCTAGGGTGATCAGTTGTCTCCAGATCTAGCTTTTCCACCATCTCGGTTGAAACGAGATTATCCGTGCTACCGCTGTCCACGATAACCTTGCATAACCAGTCCTTGGTCTTGCAAGCTATTCTGAACAGTCTGGTCATTTGGATTGAACTTTCTACCTCCTTCTCGGGTGTCAAAAGGACTTTATACATCGCAAGTGATCTTTCACCTTCTCCGTCTTTGGTCTCAACATCTCGCCTCTGCGCTTCTATGATGTGAGCTTCTCCAATGTCCTTCTTCTTCTCTGGACACTCGAATCACTTGTGCCCATTCTTTCTACATGTGAAGCATGTGATTACTCCACCTCTTCCTCTTCCTCTACCTCTGGTACGAGGAAAAGTATTTGCGTCAGCATAATCTCCCCTCTGCTCATTATGTTATCCTCGCTGCTCAACATATGGTCCTCTCTGTGAGGTACCACCTCTTTCAACTTTACCCTGAGGTTTCTTCCATTCCTCTTTGGGCTTCTGGTATTTCTACTGGGCAACTGCTCTTCCTCTGGGCTGACTCCTGCCTCGCCCTCGCTGTGCTTGCTTATGGCTCAACTTCTCCTCAGCTTTCAGAGCCATATGATAAGCATCCTATACCGTCCTGATGGTAACCATGCTTAATTCATCCTGAATGTCGTATCTCAGACCATTCAGATATCTGGCAACTTTCTCATCATCGCTCTCTCGATAACCTGCTCTGATGTTCAGTCGATAGAATTCCTCAGTGTATTCTTTCACTGTCATCAGTTTCTGTCTCAGGTTCTGTATCCTACTAAACAAAGTAATTTAGTAGTCTCTTGGGATGAACTTCGCTTTCATCTTCGCGATCATTCGATCCCAACTTCTGATCTTCTGCTTTCCTTTGCAGCGTCTGTCAGCTTCTATCTCATCCCACCATAATGCTGCATGTCCTTTCAAGTGCATAATAGCATGCTTGACCTTCTTATCCTCTTCGATATCCCCATAATCGAAGTATGTATCGAGAGCTCTAATCCAATCTAGTAGCTCTTCTGCATCCAGATTTCCCTCGTAGACTGGAATATCCATCTTTGCCTTTGCACCCATCCTGGAAATAGCTTTGATCAATCGCTCAGTTGATGCATATTTGGCTGTAGCTTCTTCCTCACATTCATCCTCTACTTCACTATCAAAATCACTCAGATCCCCTGCACTAGTTGTGCGTCTCTGAGCTATCTCCATGTTCTCAAGTCTTACTCGGAGATCATGCATTTGTCTCTCCATTTCTGGATTTCCTGCTGGCCTGCCTCTTCTTCTCACCTCCCTATCTTCTAGATCAGGTGACTGCCTTTCTCTTCTGGGCAGCATGGTGTATCTCTTTTCTCTTTCTCTGCTACAAAAAGTAAAGAACTTCCTGATCTGATACCACTTGATCGCTCTCTCGGTGCAGTCCTCGGAGCACGAATTCTCTCACAGGATCTTCTTCTATCTCCGGCCCAAAGAACTCAAAGGCTCTTCTGATTCCCTATCGAGAATATTTCTTACCCACAGATTCTCTCACATGATCCTCCTTCCTTGACTTATCAGAGGATCGAAACTCATGGATTCTCAAGTTCTCTGGTTATCGTTGGGCTGTCAAATCCCCGAGACCCGATATGTCAGTCAACGCTGACCTCCTCTTTTCTTTATCGGGACTTCGGCTCTATTGTGACTTCGCTACTCGCGATACCAAGCCCTTGGCTTTCCAACCCCTGATACCCGATGCGCCGAAACACCAATGCACGCATGAATTGACTCTTCAATGGTCCTTTGTCTCGTCGGGACTTCGACCTTCGCGGGATCACGAATCCTATCACCAAATGTTCGGGACTTCCTGCAGCGAGATCCAGATGACTTCGTGCCACCTGTACTCTACTACCCCTGTGGCCCCACATTTCTTACCTAGTTATCAGAACATCACGTCTCGCAACTTCGCGACTCCTGTTGCCAAATCTTTGACACTTTTCTCACGAGATCCCGATAGACGATCTCGCAAACAATCCAACGGCCCTTGCTGGCTTGGATCAATGATCTACCCCTCCTGAGCTTCGAACCTCTTCTATGCTTATACTGTAACCTCCCTGCGCTTCTATGGGATCCAATGGCCCATGGAACTTTGCGAAATCACCACGAAGGATTTCGACCGTCCGCTTTTCCCTTTTGATTCTGCGAATCGAACAAAGTACTTTTCCCACAAGACTTGCTTTCCTGCATGGGAGCTTTCAACACTTGCTCGAATGCTTCAATGCAAAACCTCTCTGTGAAATCCTCCGATGAATTCGGAGGCCTGTTCCTCCTGATCTTTTACACGACTTTTAGTCTTCTTGGAACCTCTTTCACGCACTCCTTGCGACAACTCTTCAACCTCGAATGAGTGTTGAATTCACTCGACTCTGCGCACTCCTGCAACAGCAGTCTTTCAATACTTCACTCAGAATAACAACTTTGAGACTTAACTCGACCTGTACACTCCTTGCACGACACTGTGCCTAACTGCACCTTCGTAGAAATGAGAACAAAAGCTATCTCTAATTGACCCCTTCTGTCAATGCACTCCTTGTGGACAATTCAACAGCACTCCTTGCAGGAATCTCTGGCTCACTTAGAGAAACAATTGAAACTCACTCAGTCTTCCTCTCAGACTTCAAATCAATCATGAAATCACATACACAGCATATAAAAGAAAATGTATGACAGGAAATGAACATTCATGAGCACAACATCAATACACAGAGAAACAACACAACCATGAATTTCAATAAAAGATTTCTCCTATTAATTCAAATGTTTGTACATGGGTGTTCTTCATACAATTCTCTGATTGCTCTTCTCCTTCCTACTCTAGCTAATTATTTCTTAGGCTAATGTTACAATATACAAAGGAGGGTGTCTTTATCTGTTTTCCCTCTTGCGCTCTAAAGCTATCAAATCTAAAATTAAATTCCTATCTACCAGCATCAACTAAATTAAATGTCGTCTATATACCTAAGTACGAGAGCTATCCGCTCAAGGTCCATTACAATATATCAAAGTGCACCTTCATAAATGAGTCATTTAAGATTTGCGCAACAATCCCAAAGCATTTTCAAAAATTTGTAGTGGCTTGTCCAGCTGTCTTCCGTTGTCGTGCTGGCTCGCTTGATGGTGCTGGTGATGCTCCTGCATCAGAAATACAGAGGTGCTTGTGGGAATAGGAAAAACAAAAAGACTATGCGAATGCCATTGGAATGAATTTTAAACCTAAGAGTGCCCTTATTACGCAGAGTAAAGGAGGCGAGTAAGATGGAGGGTTCTGCCCATGTGAGGGGGATTAGTTGGCATGCACCTATCGGCCAAGGGGTCAAGTGAAACCATTGTCTTTCTCACTCACACAAGAATTCATTAAAGGCTGGACCAGAGCTTTAACTCATGCCTTTTGAGATTTTGACCTCACACTAAAGGTGTGCGAACTAAGGAGGGTCCCCTCCCAACTTGACTAACTAGAAATGGTGAATTACATCTGCAGTGAGACTTGTCAGTATCTCATCCGAAGAGAACCATCATGCAGTTGAGATATGACACAATTTAGTTAGGTTTAAGAGAATTTGTTCGAATGGAGTCTCACAATTATAAGCTCTTATATAAATAGTGACTGACAGATCTGTAACCAACCATGGGACTTAGTTTAGAAGCTTGGACTATAAAGAACAATGCTAGTACTTAGTTTAAGCCTACAACCTATTTTTTAAGGTAAGTATCCCGATTTACATTAGGATGTGGATCGCTTTTAACCTTATCCCTTTTAAAAGACTATTGAGATCCCCTTGCATATAAGTTTAAGAATTATTTTTTGGCGTAGTGAAGAATTCTAGGATCATGAATCCTAGGTCCTCCATAGTCCAAGTTCAATATAGTATATATATGATACGTATGAATGTTTGGAAGATTTAATACTTATGGAAATGTTAGAGTAATGGGTGGTTATATTAGCATGACCTGGATCCCTATGTGTTGGGTTGGATAAAAATGTCAACATGGATAACCATAATATAAGAAAATTATCAGAGTTTAATAGTAGGGAAACAACTGTCATCTTATCCTAAGAATGAATCTATTAAGTTAATTAGGATTAATGTTCTTGAGTAGAATTTTTTTTTTATGTCAAAATTTATGTATATTACATGTGAAGGCAGGTTTTCCTTGGTTCATCTCTATCATATCATAATTTTGATTCATGTAAATGGTGATTACCCTTTTAATTTACCCTATTTTTTGTTTAAAATTTTATCCAAGATGTCTAAAATGATTCAATCCCATAATGCTACAACAAAAGCAATCTTTTTCATTATGGTTTTGTTAGAACATTAGTAGTCTTCTCCTTAAATGAAGTCTAGAGATCTTGGGACTGGTTAATCCAATCCTTAAAACTAAATTTACATTCAAATAAATACAAAACTGTCAAGGGGAAGAAACCTGTAAGAAAGAAAGAGACCTCTCAAGACATTGAAGTTTTATTGAAAGAAGATTCATATGCAGTTAGGGTAACTTGGGCTAGCAAGACAAAATTACAAACCCATCAAGATATTGGTGATTTACTTGTAGGTAAAGATCGTGATAATGGCACTAATAGTCGAGGTAATAATCCTAAAATGAATGAATACAGTGAAATCTATTCTGATCCAGATATAAAGAGGGAATTTGATGAATATGAAGATTACACCACAAGTCCAGTTCAGTCTCCATTCTAACAGAAACACCAATCTACGGGTAAGGTAATTACAAAGGGTAAACAATAGAGTAAAAAGAAAACACATGTACCTAAATTTCCTAGAATGAATTCCACTAGAGATGCCAATAAATTTTGACTGAATTCAGAACCATCGTTTCATCCTTCCATTAAGAAGGAGAATCTTATAATTATAGAAGATAATTTAAAGGATTCTAAGAATGAGATTAAAAAACAAGGAGTGACATCTTATTTACACAAAACATAGAAATAATATGAGGAATAGAATAAGAAACAATAAAAGGGAAAGTAGATTGCATAGTACACTATAAGACTCGTGACCAGAGCAACTACAAAATAAGGTTTAGTATCTAAATCTGTGTTTAAGGGCACATATGCAGTTTATTATGACTTAAATTATCTTCTTCTAGAAACCAGATATTCTGACAACATTGAAGGTGAAGAAATTAGTTCTTGTCTATATTCAAAATATGTGATTGAATTAAGAAAACCCCAAGCTGCTATATATCTCGATTTACCTACCCCTGTAGAGGAATATCCATAATCTAAAGGAAAAGCAAGGAAGGAGAAATACATAGTAAAGGATCTACAGAGTATGATTAAGTAATTGAAGAAAGAGAAAGATTTTGTGAGAAATGCAATGCGAAACAACAAGAAAAGATACAATATTTTAAAATGAAAACAAAAGAACAGAAGGCATTTCTTAAAGAGGTAAGAGAATCCAATATAAGTTTATATTGGCATAATTTTATGTTAACAACCAAGATTAAACAGAGAGACACCAGGGCTAGTGCAGTCATTATACCATGATGATTCAAGAAGACTTTCATTCAGTTTTGATTGTTAGATGTTATTTCTCAAAAAGTAAAGATGAAAAATTTGATTCATAATGCTTGGTTCAAATGAAAGATTTTGATATCTCGGATGGAACAACTCACCAAGATAGGGTTCCAATTTTTGTAGTATTTTCCAGTTTTGTAAAGCTATTTCCTAATCTATATTTCGATTGGTTGTTGATCCCTCTTCTATATAGGCATTATAGGTGCTCGTTTGAACTATTTTTCCTTGGAAATAGGCACTGACATGATCCTATTACAAATTTGTAAACTAGAAAATAGGATCTACAGGAATTCTCTGTGTACTCAAAATAGATACAGGAAAGATTGTATGAGGGTTGATTAGTTGGGAATTCAAGGGACCTTTTTTTTTGTACAAAATCCACTGTAATACAGGTTCATATTCCATATTGATACTAAATGAAAAATGCATTTTGATAGTCAAATCCTCTTTCATATCTTATTCTATTTCTTTTCTTACATGAATTCATTTATTCTGTTGCAATGCCTTTGATTTCTTGATTTTAAGTAACATGATGAATACTTTGTTGTTTTTTCTTATAATCAAGATTGCCTTCAAGTACATGTTCTTGTTTATCAATGATATTTTGAAATAACAAACCCATATGGGAGTTGACAAACTAGATACTCTCATACATTCCCTTATTTATTTACATTATTTTCTGATCTATTAAGGTGACTACCATTTACTAAATAAGTGGAACATTTTCTTGCTTTTACATTTGATTTATGTGGTTATTTTGAATCCTTGAACCAAATTTCAACCATTTTATAAAAACCTATTCAGAAAATACTTAAAAACACCACTGCAATAACCAGATGAGGCCCTAGATTTCCCTCTCACAAGAATGTGCAACTTTAGGGACTAACTTAACCTATGACATATAACATGTAAGGGTCTTACCCTAACCTCCCTACCTCTAGGTACTTAAAAAGGTCGTAAATTATTGTATTAAGCTAACTTATTTTAGTAAGTTCCATGTTGGATGGGCTGAATCCACTAGTCTAACTAAGGTCCATGTTGGAAAGGCCTAATATACTCGTCCATGTAGTTGACCAATGTAATAGAGTAACTCAACTAAATATGTATTCAATAAGGTAGTTGAGATGGTAGACCAATCAAGGTAGTTATGAAATTTACAACCACCTTCATTGATATAATGTATAAATAGACAAAGATCAACGATCTAAAAGAGTTTGGATTGTTAGCCATATATTAATAAAGACAACTTGTTGTTGTTTCTAGAATTAATCTCTATGTTTGTCTCCTCCTTTTATGTATGCATTCATGTATACTAACTTTTTGTATCTTATGGTTGAATGGAAGCATTACTCATAACCATTTTTGTTATGTAATACCACATATTATAGCATTGGTTTTGTTACGGGTAGTGCATGTTCCAAGACTTTTAGAATAATTGCATGCATGCATGGAAATATGTTAAGTGAATAAGATTTTTTTGAGCAGTGGCACAAAATATTGGAGAATATATTAGGATCTTTAGACACTTAGGAGTTAGTTAATATAAACTTGAACTAGTGCATCGTTAAGTAAAATGTGTTTCCTTAGTGTTTTTCCTTCGTATACTTTTGTAGTTATGTAATCCTATCTTATTGATACCTTCTATAAATTAAGTGTTTTAATGTTTCATATAGATCCATGGCTTAGAACTCGATTGGTCCATAATATCTATGTAAATATCATGGAATATCATCTATTGATGATCAATTATGAGAAAATCGTATGTAAGAAAAATTCTATTTGCATTAATATATCTTCTCAAGTGGTTCCATTGGATGGGGACATGGTATAATTCCATCTTTAAGGGTTTTAACCATCTAAGACATTGGTGTACTAATATGTGATATACTTTTGTGAGAAATTTCTTAAGGAGTTCAACCTATGTCAAAATAGTGTGTTTGTCGAATATGGTATCAAAACCTAGATGAAGATCATCTCCTATTATTTATCAAGATAATGAACCTATGTTGTTGCATGCATCAAAGAAATTTTGTATTACTCTATTTGATCTAGGTGGATATTGGTTGCCACCCACTTGTTCCAAATTCCAACTGGCTCATATTGACAATTTTGAGTTCAACATGTTTCTCTATACTAGGGATACTTCTTTGTAATTATGGGTTCTTCACTTTTGAGGTTGTATGGAATCCCTACACAACATCCATGTGGATATTGGGGGACCCCCATCTAGTCCAGCTAGCCTATTTTGGCAGTTTTCATCTCAGTACATATTTCTATACTTTCGGGGTCGTTTTGAGGCCGTAAACAACATTTTTTTGGCTTTCCACAGTCAAATTGTTGATATATTTAAGGTTTCATGACGTAATATGAAGTTCTCAAAAATAGTTTTCCAACGGGCTATCAGACACCTAAAACAAAGATTGTATGAAAACGTTACAACCCTGGGAAGTTGATGTACTAACTTACCCCAACATGGCCAACATGACTTTTGTCACTTCATATCCTATGGTTAGGTTTTTGGATGTCTAGTTTTTTTGCATCATCTTTATTGTAAAAAGGCCTTGAGAGCCTCATTGTACTCATATTCTTGCAAATGAGTGTAACCATCACATATCTTCTCAGAGATAAAGCTGCTACCATTCTAGCAAGTCTTGCACTTTATATTTTTATAGTCTCTGTATATTTCTTTCATTAAGAGAAATGATGTATTGTTGTATTTATTTATTTCTAGAAATATTTATGTGTATTTAATTGAAATATCTCTTCTTTCATTTCATTCCAAAAATAATCTGGATCAGTGGTATCTTTTTATCATTTTTCAGTGCATGTCCTTGACAAGGTCCAACTATAACAAGTTGGGTCTTGATCTTCTCTCTCTTGAGGAAAATCACTCTTAGATACCCAAGAAACCCTCCATGGTTGAAGAAAATAAAAACGACAGAGACACATATTCTATTAACATGTTGCTAGAGAAAGCTCTTGCGCGATATAGGGATGAAATGATGGAGAATGTTTCCCACATCCTTCAACACCTTTCGATAGAAACATGCACATCTTCATCAAGTGGCCACTTTGGAGGAAAATATCCCTTCAATGTCCAAGTTAACTTTGATATTCCCATATTTGAAGGTCAGATAGATGTGGATGCCCTAGAAAAATGGTTAAATCTGCTTGAAGTTTATTTATTTGTTCAT
>JASDQU010501532.1:40628-53084 GCA_032191745.1 Picea mariana | reverse complement strand
TAGGGAGAAACTGAGTTCCTGCTCAGTTGGTCTTCAAGAATGAAGATGAAGATGAGAAATTTTCCAGGTCCAAGAAGGTTTAGAGTCCAGCATATACAACAACAGTGGAGTTGTTGAGATCAGTCTCCAAGTGGGAGATTGTTGGTTGTGGAGCCTGATTATCTTCCTGATTCAAAGGTCTTTTACTTTCAGTCGTGTTTATACCCCATGAAGTATTTACACCCCAGAAGTATGTACACTCTTCCACATGGAGGAGTGCAGAGGGGGGTTACCACCTCTGTGGGGTCCGGGGGGGAATATCCCCCCGACTAGGGGCAAGTAGGGGTTCAGGGGTGAAGCCCCCGAAGGAAAAATTGCCTTGTAAATGTTTATTGTAATTTCATTGTAAATCTGGACTGTTCATTATAAGGTCGCAGATCTAACGGTAGAGATTATGTTAGGGTTTTTTTCCCTAGAAGGAAACCCTCTTTTATGAGGGAAATGTAGTGTGGCTATGGTTGATGGCGAATATTGTATTCTAAGAGAGGAGACTGTGAGAGAAAGAAGAGGAAGTTACAATGGGTTTTGTTGTAGGTTGTATCCCTTCATTTGCTAGATAATAATAAAGGAAGGACCTAGCAATTTCTCTGGTGGACGTAGCCCACATTGGGTGAACCATGTAAATCTGTGTCTCTCTTGTATTATGTATCTTCTATGTTTTGTTTCTGCATTTTTTTTATTTATTGTTCCGTGGTCCTGTTTTTCTAACAACAAGCACTATCCATCCAGGATAGTTTCAATGACAAATTCACTGATCGTCATCTCATTATTCCATAATTAAGCATGGGTTCTCTGACCATACTTCTAGGATAACTCAACTGCAAAGTGTCTTCCTGTGAGGGCTTTCACCATAAGGGGACCACTTTGGATTTCACCACAAAGAGTCTTCCCGTGAGGGATTTCACCATAAGGGGACCACTTTGGAGTTCATCCATTGTACAACCATGACAAGACAATAACCACTTTGGAGTTCACCACAAAGCATCTTCCCATGAGGGATTTCACCATAAATGAACCACTTTGGACTTCATCCATTTGTACAACCATGACAAGGCAATAATGATTCATCTTTACATCAATCCAACTATGCGTCATATATCAATGACAACTCATTGATCCATCTTCATCTATGCATACGACTATGACTCCTCTTGAAATCAATCCATTGACATTGAGGTCAATACATGATCCATCAATCACTACATCAATATACTAAGACAAGACATTGTTTCTTTGACATCAATCCTTTGGCATCAATGAAAAAATGATCCAACATGTTGCAGTCAAGAGGATTCTACATGACAAGTTCTTAATGGTGGACATGGGTCTGCTACACTTCTTCCTTGGACTCGAGATCAGTCAGGATGCATCAAGAATCAAAATATCTCAGGCCAAGTATGAACGAGATCTCCTTGAGAGATTTCACATGACAGACTGCAAGTCTACTCCGACTCCTTTCCTATTAGGATTCAAACTTGGGGATTGCGGGGACACTCCACTGGTTGACAACACACTATACATACAACTAGTGGGGAGCATTTTTTATCTCACACACTCCAGACCAGACCTCTCCTATGCAGTTGGTGTAGTTTCTAGTTTCATGCAGGAGCTGCATGAGTGTATCCTTTGATACATACAGGGAAGCATCACCTTTTGGACTCATTATGTAGAAGAATCTACTTTACATCTCATCTGGTTCATTGATTTTGACTGGGTTGGCGATAGCACTAATCGCAAGTCCACATATGGTTACTCACTCAGTCTTAGTTCTAGGCCCATATTTTGGTCGAGCAAGAAGAAGGATACTATTGCTATATCTTTAGCCAAGGCATAGTACATAGGGGTAGTTAACTTAACCATTCAAGCTATGTGGCTAAAACATTTTCTCACTGAGTTGGGAATTTAGTTTCATCGGTCGATCGTCATCTGGTGTGACAACCAGAGCACTCTGAAGTTCTGTATAGATCCAATTCAGAGGCAGCAGATGAAGCACATCAATATCCACATGCACTACATATGGGACTTATTACACGAGGGGATCATCGACCTACAGTTATGTCCTTCATCAGAACAGACGACAAACATCGTCACTAATACCTTCACTGAGCAGAAGTTTCATTCTTTGCGAACTCATATTGGAGTGAAGGACACAATTTCCTAGCAATTGTTGGTTCTTCTTTTTACATGCATTGTACCTTGAAAGTGGGTTTTTCCCATGAGGTTTTCCCTCTTTCCTCACTTTATTTCAGTGTATCCTTTGTATTTGGGTACCTAACATGGCCTCGTTGCTGGGACCCATTCTTTATTTTCACCATAGTGATGTTCAGGGGGGTGTTGGTGTTAATTCACACACACCTAGGATTTATTTTTCTTAAGGTTTTTCCTATGTTTATTATTATTTATCCAGTCTCCTAAAGTTTAGGGAGAATATTCTCTTCAATTTTCGCTTCAGTTTGACTAGTTGAGTGAAGTCTAGATGTTTCATTGGTTTTGTCACCATGCAACATTGGGATCATCACCAACTAATGCATATTTTCCTTGGGATCATCAACAGACTAGTGCATTACCCATGATTCCTTGATATCCTCTTCACTTCACTATGTTTTAGTCAATTAACTAAGGACTGGTAGACTAGTTAACTCAACTAGGTGGCAGTTCACTCCCATAACTACCTAAGAGACTAGACTAGGTGGCAGTTCACTACCATAACTACTAGTGTGTGTTCAAATCACTCTAGACCACCACTATGGTGCATTGGATTCACCTCCAGTGCACATTGGTTGAGTTATACAGAGAATATCATGTGTAAATTATTCATTATTCATTCGGTTAATGAGAATTCTTCCATTCTTTCTCTCTTGCTTCTTCTTTCTCAATTTCTCTCTACAAATGTGTGTGGTATTTTATAGCTAGACCTATTATGTGTAGGTTCAACACATTTACAAATTGTTCACTCGGTTGAGCACTCCATCTAGGAGCATTGAGACTAGGATTAGGCCCAAAATAAAAAGGAGCCCAACCTCCAACTGTAGGATTCGTTTGGGGAATATGGCCTCCACCAAATGAGAGAGGAGTGTATGGAGGAGCCATGCCCCCAGGTCCAAAACTAGGATTTGCATTGGATATTGGAATAGAGGATTAGAGTTGTGATGTGATGTTGGTAATACCAAAAGAAAATGGATTAGAGACCGAAGGTATTGACTGAGAATTGTAGACTAGCATTGACACTTCAGTTTGACTAGTTGACACTTTAGTTTGACTAGTTGAGTTGAGTCTATATGTTGCATTGGTTTGATCACCATGCAACATTGGGATCATCACCAAGATAATTCACACTTGCATTTGGATCATTACCATACTGGCACATTACGCTTGATTCTTTTATCTACTCCTTTCTACACTATGTTTAGTCATTGAACTGAAGAATGGTTGACTAGTAAACTGAGCTAGGTGGCAGTTCACTCCCGTAACTGCCTGAGAGACTAGACTAGGTGGAATTTCACTCCCCTAACTATTGGTGTGTGTAAATATCACTCTATACCACCACTATGGTGCATTGGTTCTCCTCCAATGTGCATTCATTGATTTATATAGAGTATATCATGTGTAAATTATTCATTATTCATTACGATTAATGAGAATTCTTCCATTCTTTTTCTCCTTCTTCTTCTTTCTCAATTTCTCTCAGCAAATGTGTGTAGTATTTTATAGATAGATCTATTTTATGCAGTTTCAACACATTTACGTGGTATCAGAGATGACGGAATGCTAAGCAAAATCTACACCAAAATGTTTTGTAGGTACAAAAGATTGAGGACAACAGAAAGATGGTTTTCCCAAAAGAATTCATTCTTACACCTTAAAACTACTTTGCATGGAAGGATAAAATAGTCATACATCTCCAAACCAAAGGATTGTAAAGGTTAACCTTGAATACAGACACCAAACTAACATCATCCATAGAAAAATCCAAGTACTTAAATCAAATGGATGAAGCATTCAAAACAATTTGTAGTCTTATTTATCCCAATCTCCTTTTTCACATATCTTCCTGTAATACTCCCAATGAATTCTGTACCACCTTGGAAGGGCTCTTTAGAAAATAGGATGAGATTAGGGGACACATGTTGGAGGTGGATTTTCTCACATTGGATTCAAAAAGCTTCAACAATATCCAATATTTCTTTAAAAAATTCAAGGATTTACTATCGCAACTCAAAGCTTGCGGGGTTGATAAATCTAAGGAGGAGAAACAAATCATTCTCACCATTCTCTCCAAACTTGGTCCTAAATTCTCTGTGTTCGTGTCCACATTCCATTCAATCATATTCTCTTCTAGAGCCACCTGGAAGATGCCTTCTCTTGATGACTTTATCAAATCCCTGACATAAGAGAAAACCAAGCTCATCAACATGGGAAAAATCAAAGGCCCAAAGGCACATGCACTTACTGTGCAAGATGGAAGCCATCAACATCAGAAATCTAAATATAAAGGAAAAAGAAAATCTCATGAAAATCTGAAGAAGGAAGGGTACTCAAAACCCTTCACCGATACCTCCAGATCCAAAGGGGAAAATGGAAGAAAAGGGGAGAAATACACATACTGTCACAAAGGATTCCATCCAGAATCCACATGCATGAAAACAAAATAGATATAATGACTCAAATACTTCAGAAAAACAACCTTGGAGATCGCATCCCTGAGGATGCCAAGAAGAAGAAGCCAGAAGATCAATATGCCAAGAAAGGAAATTCTAGCCATGCCTTGATTGCCATAAACTCCTCTCACGATGCTTGGATCATAGATTCATTAGCATCACATCACATAGCTTCCTTAAAAGCAGTCTATTATTCATTGGATTCATGCAAAGGTACTCCTATTATGATGGGGGAAAACTCTTCATTTGAATTCACCGATAAAGGAAGAATTTAACTCACCAATGGAAGCCTAGAGAATGTGTTTCATGTTCCCGAACTTTCCATTAACCTTCTCTCAATGTATTAGATGAAAAATTGTGGCCACACCAAATGCCATGGACATATATGACATGAAAACCAACTCCATGGTTGCTACCAGTGAGATAAATCATCAGTCTAGATTGTATACATTTTCTGAATTCATTGAACTTCATTCTGCATTACTACTTACTCATGCTGATGAAAGTAGTAGGATATAAAACGAAAGGTTTGGACAGTTGAATTTCATATACATGCAACATATTAGCAAGAAAATATTGGTTGATGGTCTACCATACATCCATTTGTCTAAGGGAGTATGTGAGGGATGTGTTCTCAGAAAACACCCTCAAGAGAAGTTCAACAAAGAAAAGTCTCAGAGAGATTCTACCCCTTAATATCTGATCCACAGTGACCTTATGGGTCCTTTTCCACATCCATCTATCAGAAAAGTGAGGTTTGTTCTCATTTTTTGGATGATTTCTCACATTTTACATGGATCTACTTTCTCAGGCAAAAATACGAGGTCTTTCAACACCTCAAATATATTAAAGCCCTGGTTGAGACATAGTCCGGAAAGAATATCAAAGTCCTCCGAACTAATGACGGGGGAGAATATGTAAATCGTGAGATCCATAATCTTTTCCATCAGGCAGGGATTCAGTTGTAGCACACAGTTCCCTATACTCCGCAACAAAATGGAGTTGCTGAGCAGAAAAACAGATCTCTAAAGGACATGGCATCTTGCATGTTGCACGAAAAGTCACTACCATAGAGACTATGGGCCAAAGAACTTAATTGTACAACATGCATCCAAAACAGTTATCCCCATAGATATGTAAAGGATAAGACCCCCTACGAGGCTTGGAGAGGCCTCAAACCGGAAGTGACCGACTTTTTCATTTTTCGATTCATGTGCATGGGCTCAGATTCCCTCTGAAAAGAGGAAGTCACTTGATCCACATAGCATTAAGTGTATTTTTGTTGGATACCTTGATGGTGTGAAGGGATATAGGCTTATTGATATTTCCTTGGAACGACTCATCATTGAGTGTAATGTTCAATTCGAGGAAAGTGTCTCGCATGTACATCAATTACCGCATGCAGACACCTTCATTATTCCACCTGTCCGAGATGATGAAAATGCACATGCCGACTCTTCTTCAGATGAGAGTTATGATTAAGAGGAATCAAATGGTTCAGATTCAGAGTCAGCACAGTCTGATGCAGAGTCAAAGCATCCAAATGTAGTTGCAGAGTCAGCGCATCCAAATGCAGTTGCAGAGTTAGAGAAGAGGCCCAAGTGGGCACATACTACTCTTCAAGATGCAGGGGACCTCATTGGTGATCTAGTCGATACTAGGAGGACTTGATATGATTTCGAGGAGCTTCCTTTTTTCACTCACTACCACTGAACCATTGCCCTCCATGCATATTTTATTGGTTAAGTCTTCAAATCCATATTCTTATGGTGAGGCTGCTGGAAATCTCTTTTGGGAATCTTCCATGCAGGAGGAGTACAAATCCCTCCTCGAGAACCATACTTGGGATCTAGTTCCCCTACCTTATGGGAGGAAACTTTTCATATGTAGATGGGTCTACAGCATCAAGAGCATAGTGGATGGATAAATTAGCAGATACAAAGCTAAGGTTTTTTTCCAAAGGCTTTCAGTAGGTGCATGGTATTGACTATGATGAGACCTTCACACCAGTAGAGAATATGGATTCCATACTTTTGGCACTTTCCATTGCGGCAACCAAGGGATGGGAATTCTATCATATGGACATGAAGAATGCATTTCTTCATGGTGATATCTCTGAGGAGATCTATATAAAGAAGCCCCATGAATTTATGTAGGACTCATCTTTGGTTTTTCGAATGAAAATGTCCCTTTATGGCCTCAAGTAGGATCTAAGGGCATGGTATGCCAATATGGACTCCTACGTATTGTCACAGAACTTTGTACATTTTAAATCAGACCCGAATGTATACATGCTTAGGAAGACTGATTCAATTCTACTCTTAGCTATGTATGTTGATGATTTGTTGATCATCGGTTGCTCGACTTCAGTGACTGTTGCAATCAAGAGGATTCTACATGACAGTTTTTTGATGACGTACATGGGTCCACTACACTTCTTCCTTGGACTCGAGATCAATCAAGATGCATTAAGCATCAAACTGTCTTAGGACAAGTATACACGATATCTCCTTGAGAGATTTCACATGACATACTACAAGTTTGCTCCGACTCCTTTCCTATCAAGAGTCAAACTTGAGGATGGTAGGGAGACTCTACTAGTTGATAGAACACTATGCAAACAAATAGTGGGGAGCTTGATGTATCTCACACACTCCCAACCAAACCTCTCATATGCAGTTGGCATAGTTTCCAGGTTCATGTAGGATCAGTATGAGTTACATTGGAAGGCTTCAAAGCATATCCTTCAATACGTATAGGGCACCATCACCTTTGGGATTCATTATGCAGTAGACTCTACATTAGATCACATCGGGTTTACTGATTCTGACTAGGCTAGCGATAGCATTGATCGCAATTCCACATTTAGTTACTCACTCAGTCTTAGTTCCAGGCCTATCTGTTGGTCGAGCAAGAAGCAAGTTGCCATTGATTTATTTTCAGCCGAGCCAGAGTACAGAGGGGTAGTTAACATAACCATTCATGCTATGTGGCTACAACATAGTCACATGTTGGGCATTCAGTTGGGCATTCAGTTTCACCGGTCGATCGTCATCCGGTGTGACAACCAGAGCACTCTGAAGTTCTACAGAGATCTAGTTCAAAGGAAGTGGACAAAGCACATTGAGATCCACATGCATTATATTCAGGACATAGTACACAAGGGGATCATCAACCTACATTTATGTCCTTCAGCAGAACAGATGACAAACATCTTCACCAAGACCTTCACTGAGAAGAAGTTTCATTCTCTGCAAAGTCATCTTGGAGTGAAGAACATTGTTGCCTAGCAACTATAGTTATTCCTTTTACATACATTGTGCCTTGAGGCGAGGGTTTCCCATGAGGTTTTCCCTCTTTCCTCACTTTATTTCAGTGTATCTGTTGTATTTGGGTACCTAACATGGCCTCGTTGTCGGGACCCATTCTTTATTTTCACCATAGTGATGTTCAGGGGGGGTGTTGGATTTACTTCACACATGCCTAGGATTTATTTTTCCTAAGGTTTTTCCTTGTTTATTAGTCATTATTAGTCATTTATCCGGTATCCTATTTTTTAGGAGAGAATATTCCACCTGGAGAATATTCTCTTCAGTTGACACTTCAGTTTGACTAGTTGAGTTGAGTCTATATGTTGCATTGGTTTTATCACCATGCAACATTGGGATCATCACCATGCTAATGTGAACTTTCCTTGGGATCATCACCAAACTAACACATTACCCTTGATTCCTTGATCTACTCCTCACTACACTATGTTCAGTCAGTTAGCTGAAGACTAGTTGACTAGTTAACTCAGCTAGGTGGCAGTTCACTCCCATAACAGCCTGAGAGACTAGACTGGGTGGCAGTTCACTCCCGTAACTGCTGGTGTGTGTCCAGATCACTCTACACCACCACTATGGCGCATTGGTTCTCCTCCAGTGCACATTTATTGAGTTATACAGAATATATCATGTGCAAACTATTCATTATTCATTACAATTAATGAGAATTCTTCCATTCTTTCTCTCCTTCTTCTTCTTTCTCAATTTCTCTCTGCAAATGTGTGTAGTATTTTCTATCTAGATCTATTCTGTGCAGGTTCAACACATTTATAGATTGTTGAGCATGTTTTCATTGGTGTCATGTTAATGCATTTGTAGCAAGGGAGAGATTCCCAAAATTCACACACACACACACACACATATAAGTATAATTAAAAAAGGTGGGTGAACATGAAAAAGTAAAAAGTGAATTTTAATAGTATATTCAAAAGTGCATGTAAAGAATTCAAAGATATTTTACAAGCCTGTGGTTTCAAGTTTGTGGTTTTGAAAGTAAAAGTGCATGTAAAAATGTCAAAGAAATATTTTACAATTCATTTTACAATTGGTGGTTTCAAGAAAATGGTTTTGGAGGCCCATGATATTTGGAAAGGTGAAATAAAAATAATTAATTATTTAATTAACGAATCAACACATCTCTTCAAAATGGTTCATGATGATGTATACAAATAGATGTAATATTTTGAAGAGGAGTGTGTGAGATGAGAAAAAATGTAATATTTGAAGAGGAGAATAAATATGAGCGAAGAAAGAATATGATTCCAAAAGGAGAGAGTGAGAAAGTATGTGATGAGGTATAATATATATGTGATGATATAGTGAACAAATCTCATGAATGCAAATCTAGTGAATAGATATTTTGAAGGAAAAAACAACGAACAAATATTGTGAAGGGATATCAAGTGAAAAGATCTTGTGAACTAAGAAATAGTGAACAAATCTCATGAAGGAAGATCTAGCGAACATATCTCGCGAAGGAAGAAATAGCGAAAATATATGGTGAAGGAAGAAATAGCGAACATATATTGTGAAGGAAGAGATAACGAACATATCTCGTGAAGGCAGAAGTAGCAAGCCAATTTGGTAAAGGTAGAAGTAGTGAGTAGAATTGGTGAAGACAATGCGAATGTTCATCATCTTTTGAATCAGTTATAATGTAATTGAGGATTGGTGTCACTCAAACAAAGATATTTGTGTCTCTTTCTAAGTTGGTTCTTAGCAGTGGGGATTGGTGTCTCGAGTAGGTTGGTGCCTACAAATTTTTGTAATAGTAGGTTGTTTCCTACAAAATTATAAAGAAAATTTTTGTGGTTTTCTCTCGAAAGGGTTTCCACGTAAATTCTGTGTATTGGAGTTAATATTATGTACAATTTCTTTCTTATGGTCGATGAATGTTTAAATAAATAAAATATTGTCTTGTACTGATTCACTCCCCCCCCTCAGTATAAGTATGTGCTCAACAATATATACATCAAAATATCAGGTAGCATTATGAAAACTTTTATGAAATTACTGAATAATAACTGGAGCCATATTGACTTTAGGCGGATCACATTCAAAGAGATACATGTCACACACATCCCTACATGGCACAATGAAATAATAAAAGTTTTTTGTATTTTTAACATAGAGTTACCTACTAGTTTTATGGATACTCAAATCCATCTTTTGGTACAATTAGTTGAAGAAATTCTATTAGGTAGCATTGTGAGTTGTAGATGGATGTTCATTTTTGGAGAGGTACATGAAAACACTTAATGGGTTTGTAGGGAAATTAGCATCTCCTAAAGGGTGTATGGTCGAAGGGTACATTGTCAATGAATCTTTCTTTCTTATGTTTGAGTTACTAAAACAAATGCATATATATGCTCCACTCATGTGGGATGGTGGTCGTGATGAAGAATAATTAGAAGGAGAGAAACTTGAAACAAATGGAGAAACATGTATTTTGAGAGGTAATACATTTATTTGAAATATAAATATGGTTAGAATTGTGTTTTTTAGTGAATAAGTATTTTCCTTGCAAACATGAGTTAAATTAAATGCTCATTGACATTGCAAATGAGGATAAATGGGATTGTTAGAGTCCTAACCCGCACATAGGTAGATCAATATATTCGGATGTAATAAAGGTCAATATTAATAAGGCCTTTCAATAAAATAGAATAAGGTGGATGTAAGAACACCTAATAGAAGCTTCTGCTTCTAGAAGGATCTTTCTCTAGATGTTTCTCTTGATAGATATATTTAGTATAAATAAGGGTCGAGGGTATGAAAACCCTAGCTTGGATATTATTGTAACAGAGTGCTGCTCGATTGAAGGTTGCCCCCTCAAAGAGGCCCATGAACATTGCTTTTTGAATCTCAGTGCTATTTCTGTTGTTATTCTTATATAATTTTTGTGTTATTGTGGAGATTATGTTGGTTATATTATTGTTATTCTACCATTTCTAGCATTTTATTTCTATTCTGCATAGTTTTTATATCTGGTATATTACAAGTGGTATCAGAGCACTTTCCTTGGCAGAAATTGTGGGAATTTTTTTTTCAGGGTAGAGACGTATTCCGGTGTCTTTAAGCTATAGAGATTTGTCGTTACGCGCATAAACCCACGGTTGAGGGATTCATACATGCAAGAAATACAAGTGGTTCTTAAGCGCACATCTGTTGGCCACCCTTGTAACCCCTGTTGGTACCTCTTTGAGTGGTAGCGCATCAGAAAACACCTGTGTATGGATCGAGCTAGCTTTCCTGAAGCCCTCTTTAGATAAACTGATCAATTGCCTGACTGCTATAGTTCCAACGAGAACAACACTCGGGAAGATACTCTCTAGTACCTGGGTAGTCGGGTAGTACGACTAAGGGTATGGTCTATCCTCCTTAGTTAGTGCTCTGAGATATTGGGCCAAGTACTATTGTTGGACCTCACACGTATATCAGAGAGTTATAGCATAGGACAAACCCTTGTCTGTAGAACCCTTGAATACCTAACCTTTGGGGGACAAAAACATAAACAAATTAAAATAGACAAGATCTATTATCGCGCAACTGTGTTCAAGTTGCCAAGTAAATACACATTTCTTTCTGGTTAAGAATTTTGGGATTTCATCACTGCAGTATTCTTCAGACCGGAGTATAACTCCGCAGGTGTAAAAAACAAAAAAACAGAAGTCTGGAAATTTTTTCACCATTATTTGAGACCTATTCCATTGGATTCATCTCTTCATGCTTATCACATTCATCCATATCATTTTTCAGCAAAATTTTTGACCCCGCCTACTCCTTTTCATTTCACCCATCCTCATGGCCCATACCTGTAGCCAAGACCTGGAAGCTTGCTTCAACACCTTGCAATCTGGTTTCCTTGAGACCCAAAAAGAAGTGAAACAACTTAGTGCTATTGTTGCCTCCATCGATTCATCCATCAATACAACCATGTAGTCCTTAATGGAGGAAGTCAAACAAGAACTGACCACCCAACTTGAATCTGTCTTTACATCACTCTACACCAAACTGAAGATCCCTACAGATGAACCTTTCTCTGATGCACCTCCAAAGACTGAAGATGAACATTCCTCCCATTCCCATACCTTTCAGCCCCATCACTTTCAACGTGACCTACGCCTTCCATGGGTGGATGTGACCAAATTTGATGGCTTGGACCCCACTGATTGGGTCACCAAAATGGAACATTATTTCTCTTTATACGACATTACAGATGACTTGGCCAAACTCCGATATGGTGTTCTCCATCTAGATCAAGAACGTTGGCAATGGTGGAAATGGAGAAAAACTTCCCGTCAAGGGTATATTTCTTGGACCCAATTTGTGACTAAACTTTATGAACGCTTTGACACTGACACCAACCATTTGGGTCGTTTGACAAATTTGAAACAATCAGGAACAGTAGAAGACTTCATAGCTGCCTTTGA
>JASDQU010501532.1:18035-34794 GCA_032191745.1 Picea mariana | reverse complement strand
AGATGGTTCTCTTGATAGACATATTTAGTATAAATAAGGGTCGAGGGTATGAAAAACCTATATTGGAGATTATTGTAAAAGTGCACTGCTCAACTGGAGGTTGCCCCCTCGAAGAGGCCCATGAACATTGCTTTCTGAATCTCAGTGCTATTTATGTTGTTGTTCGTATATCATTTATGTGCTATTGTGGAGATTATGCTGGTTATATTACTGTTATTCTGCCATTTCTATCATTTTATTTATGTTCTGCATACTTTTTATATCTGGTATATTACAAGGATCAAATGAATAAATACATTTTGTTCAATATGGAGGCTACTATGAAATGAGTGGTCATGTAATATGAGTTGCATAAAAAGTGAAAAGAAGGCATACAATTTTCTATAAGGTCAAACCCTCACATTCCACTCCCTAAATAATTATGTTATCAATGGCTTGTAGAGTGCACAAAAACATGCGTTCAGGCAAAAATTCATAAATTGGGACTAATCAATAAGAAAACTGAACTAGATTCATTGAACATAGGATTTGATTGTGAAAGGATGGTATTTGATGGATCATGGCATTAACTACACAAAATTTAATTAGATATATTTAAGTGTTCTTACAAGTTTAAGAATAATTATTGATTTTAATATGAAAATTTCTCTATGCATAAAGGTACGAACATATCCAGTGAAATGGGTATATGGTTATCATTTTAGAGTGGAGAGTGTTGATTCTAGAAAATAAACATGTGATTGTAGAGTGTTTATTTCATTTGATCAAACAAGTTGTGCTAGTTCAAGGGATACAAATCCAATAGAGGGACAACTTGAATATGTTGGCACCATTCAAGAGATAATTGAGTTGGACTATAGGTCCTTTAGGTGTGTGTGTTTTAAATGTAAATGGTTTGGTCCTTTCAATAGAAGGAGATCTATTAGGCGCAAGCTATATAGAGAATTATACTCTATTGTCATTTGTAGTGAAATTTTGACATCTTAAGCCAAACCATTTGTGCTTTCAAAAAACTATGAACATGCTTTCTTCCACCCCAATGTAAACTTGGTTTTTGGCTATTCCATATACACCTAGAGGAAAAAGGGTTTTTGAAAATGCGTCTTTTGCAATTGTTGCACCAGGTTAAGAAGAGGATGATGTAAATGTAAGTGGTGAAGTAAATGTGGGTGATCAAGTAGAATTAGGAGTATAGCTATGTCAATTATTCATTGTACTCTTAGTGGTATTTTTAATACACATACATACTGTAGATTTTAACATTGTACAATTATTTACTACAAACCAATTCTCAATAATAAAAAAAAAAGATACAATGGCACACACACACATTGCACAAAGATTTTTACCATGGAAACCCAAATTGGAAAAACCAACAACTTGTTTAGAGCCACACCTCTAATCTTCTATTCATCACCATATTCATTGTTTACAATAAAATATATATAATATAGGATCTTGTGGCATCCAAATCCCCAATCCATTGACCCAGATTAGTCAAAAACCATAATTCCTTAACAAGAATTAGAAAACCATCAACAAAAACCATTTGCCGAAAATCGCCAAAAAACAAATGCAAAAGACGCCAAAAAAAATTACTTTTAATGAATATACCACATAACCAACACACACATGGTGGTTTTGTATGGTTACTTTGTGAATTTTAATGAATTGGATTTGCTAATTCATGATATATATTTTAATGAACAAAAATCAGCCAATGTTTGGCTCAACCAATCGACATACAAACATGTCACCATTAAACGTAAATAGGGTAAAATTATAGAAAACCACTAAAATATGATTGCTTTGATTATATAAATATATTATCTCCAATATATGATTCATAATTTATTATTATTATTAATCAAGTCTTATTATTAATTATAATCATTAATAGTAATTTATTTATTTTAAGATGGAATATATGTCCATGGAAACCCCCTCATTTTTAGGATGATACAAGAGGTAAATTGGTTGGTTTCATTTTTGGCAACCTAAACCCAACAATCACTACAATATATATGCCCAGGGACTTGATCCCATAAACTCTTGCTTGTAAACCGTAGCTCTCAAACAATTGAGCTAACCCATCGGACTATAATCATTAGTATTAATTATAAATTATTATTAATTATAAATTAGTATTGATTATTAAATTATTATTGTTATTAATTAAATACAATAACTTTTATTCAATTCAAAATAATATTAATTAAATATTAATAAATTATTTTAAATCTCTTCTAAAATATCATTCATTTTATTTTTTTTTAACTGAAACGCTTAAAATTTTTATTGATTAGATACCATTTGGGCCAAGGCCTAAACAACCATCATTACAATGAGTCAGCAGTCCACTTTTCTGAGATACAACATTTGTCTTTCTTTCATTGCCAAGAATTGAGGTATTCCCAAATCTATGGGATAGAAATCCATGTAGGTGCTTCCTCATTTTTGTTGAATGTTCCTTGAGACAAGAGACAACCCATGTTTGCCTTTTTGTCTGCTTCCATATTCAATCCCCGCAGAATGTGGTAGAATTGGGAGTTGGAGAAATCTTGCAGCACATACCTCAATCTTTGCAGAGTCTTGTTGAGCGTTGGGTTGTTGAAGTGGTCTTCCGAGTTTAATGTTTTTATCAAAAATTTTGAATCCCCAAAAACTTGAATTTCATTAATTCCATTTTCCTGTGCTATATGGAAGGCTTTTAACAACCCAAGGATTTCAGCATGATTATTAGTTCTCCAACCTAAACCCCAACTGAAGCTATCTTTTCTTTGTCCATCATAGGAGTAAATCAATCCACATGCCCCTGCTTTCCCTAGGTTTCCTTTGGAGGTGCCATAAAAAAATATAATTTCTTTACCTTGCTTCCTCCACCAATATTGAAATACTGCATATGTTTCTCTTAATCGCCAACCTGGAGTGCTTAGAGGGCGAGAAGTGATCTTTTTCCTATCTTGGGTTATAACATCTCCTAGCCAATTCTTTTCTTCGGGAAGGAGAGATTTTTCATCCTTGAGAGGGTGGTAAGTCATTGCTTCTAGGAGAAGTTCTTTTGCTTTAATGGCCACCATCAAAGGAGAATGCAGAACGTTGTTGAAGATATGATCGTTTCTAGCCAGCCAAATTTTCTAGCATAAATATTTGGGTATGGCCTGCCAGATTCTTTTCCAATTTGATTTTCTTTGTATCGCTTGGGAATATCTCTCCTTCCAAGAGGAGAAAAGGGTTGTGGCTGAAGTCTGCAATGGAGCTATGACATTGAGACCACTGAGGGTGATCTTCCAGACTTCTTGGGAAAATGGGTAGTCCACAAATAGATGGTCCATAGTTTCAATAGCACTACAACACAACGAGAATCTATGAGGTCCAACTATACCTCTTTTTATCATATTTTCTCCAATCAGCTTTTTCTTGTGCATTAGAATCCAAAAAAAGAAGTTTACTTTTGGAATACCAATTGGGTCCCATACCTGTTTCCATAGAGATGTTGATTATGTTGTCAATTGGAGAGATTGGAGAGAGTTGTAGCCCTGAGCTTCAGTGTATCTCCCATTCTTTCCCCCCCCATTTGTATGATGTGAGCAGGTGGACAGGAGGCAAATCGGTTAACACATTTATAAGAAAATTCTTTTGGTTTTGTAGATGCGCTGGGATTTTAGGGAGTACCCAGGCCCTCCAATTACCTGTGGTGTCCCAAGAGGAAATGTCTTCCAGCTTAATGAAATCTCACTGAGTAAGCCTCTCATGGATTTCTTTAATTTCTTCATAATTTTCAAGAGGTGGATGGCCCATAATGCTGTCTCTTCACATAAATGTTTTTTTTTCCATTTCCAGGAATTCGATACAGGTAGATTTTGAAGAAGTCTAGCCCAAGGTGACAAAGATTCCAAATCAGTGTTCCTTTAGTGGTATTTTCTGCCTGTAAATTCCTCATCAATTTCCCTTGGAGGTATTTTCTCCTTAAAATTTGTCTTACTAGGTGTCTGGGATTTGAGAAGAGTTTCCAAATAATTTTTCCACCTAAAGCTATGTTGGCATGACTAGGATCTCTTATTTGTAAGCCTCATTCATTGATTGGGAGTTTGACAGTTTCCTAGTTAACAAGATGAAATTTCCTTTGGTTTCCCTTTCCTCCTTGCCACAAAAAGTCTCAGATCAGGTTTGAAACCTATGCCCGGATCGCCTTTGGAGCCAAAAGGAAGGATGCCTGGTAGACTGGTAAGCAAGAGAGTACCGATTTTATAAGAATAAGTTTTCCTGCTATTGTCAGACACTGTCCTCCCCAAGCTACTATTTTGGTCTTGATTTTGGTTATAATTTATGTCCACAGCGATGATTTATTGGATCCTAGAGTTAAGGGGAGTCCGAGGTATTTTATTTTTTCCCATGAGGCATAGCTTGAAAATACAAGGAAGTGAGAAATTCGCTAAATGGTTTGTTGGTAGACATTCCACCCATACACTGTACTCTTCTTTTTGTTGATGAGCGCTACGGAGATTCTTCAAAAACTTTGGAGGATATTACTGAAGGTATGAGCTATCCTTATGGAGGCTCCACCCAGCAAAAGGGAGTCGTCTACAAATAAGGTGTAGTTGATTGGTTCTAATCCTCTCACCTTCCTAATGCCTAGGAAAGTATCGAATTTATTTTCAACAGTTAGCTTTTCACTTAGTGAGTCTGCCATTATGATGTACAAGAAGGAGGAGAGGGGGCAACCTTGCCTTAGTCTCCTCGAGGCTTGAAGAAAGTTAGTTGGCTTGCCATTTAATAGCGGGGATATCCACGACTTCTCTGTGCAATCTTTGATTAATTTAACAAATTTTGTATTGAAACCAAAGGAAAGAAGGACTTTGTAAAGGAATGAGAGTTTTACCCGATTGAAAGTGTTTTCCATATCGAGTTTTATGAGCATCCCTTTCTCCTTGCGCTAATGGCTAGAATGCATTGCTTCTTGCACCTGTATTACATTGTCCAGAATGTGTCTCCCTTTAAAAAAACCACATTGGGTGGGGGAGATGGGCTTCCCTAGCAGAGGCTTAATCATGTTTTCCATTAGCTTTGAGAGGATTTTGTTCAAAGTGTTGCATAGTGAGATAGGCTTGAATCTGTCAAAGGAGCCTGGATTTGCTTTTTTGGGGATTAAGGATAGAAATGTGGATTTAACGCTGCCTCCAACTTTGGCTTTTTGTTGGAATGATTTTATCATTCTTAGAAAATCAATCTTGATTATTTCCTAGCAGTTTCTATAGAAATTGATTGAAAATCCATTTGGCCCTGGGGATTTGTTAGGCTCCATACACCAAATAACATTGCATATTTATTCCTCTGTAAAAGGATTCATGAGGGCTGCGTTATCTTCCTTTCTCACTAATGAGGGAATATGAGAGATAAATTTTGTGGTTGCCTCCTCACACTCATCTCCGTCTTATTTATAAAGATTATGGAAATGAATTTCTACTGCCTCTTTAAGCTGAGTTGAACCTTTGCAAATCGACCCATCTGCAGAGGTAATTTCTGAAATATGATTTCTAGAGATTCAGGCTCTGTATTGTTGATGGAATAAAGAGGTATTACGATCTCCAACTCTTAACCACAAGATGTGAGATTTAAGCCTCCAATAATCTTCTTCTTGATGGAAAGAGCGAAAGGAATTGAATTGGGTAGCTTGTTCCTTCTCTAATTCTTGGTTGGTAATATCCTTGTTCTCCATTTCCATTTGCAGGTCTATTAACTGCTGAACAATCTCTCTTATGTGGCTTAATTGGATTTTTAATCCATTCTTTTAAGGCATGCTTTGTTGTCTTTATTTTCTATTCCCACACATAGCTAGGAGATCCTGTTACTAGAGTGGACCAAGCTGAGTTAAGAATTTTTGGGAAGCCTTCCTTTTCTGTCCAGAGTGGGCTATATCGAAAAGGTATTGGACCCAATGTTTCTTCATCTTCCAGTTGGAGGAGAATGGTCTTGTGATCATATGTCAATTTAGGGAGGATTTTGGATGATATTATCCTCTTTTCTAGCAATAGTGAGCTCTGAACTAGAAACAGATCCACGCGAGATGAGATGTGGTCCATTCCAACTCTTTTCTTTGTCCAAGTAAAGAGACCTTTCATGGGCTTGAATTCCAGGAGATCCCACTGTTGAGCTAGTTCCTCAACAAAAGGAAGCACTTGGTCCCTACCATAGTTTCCCATTGTCTTTTCTTTTGGTTCAAAGACTAAGTTGAAGTTTCCAGCTATAATGATGTTCGAATGGAGTTGGTTTTTTAAAAATACTGATAGATTTTGCCAACATTCTTTATTTTCATCATAAAGGACAAGAACATAAAGATTAAAGAGAGAGAAGGTGATCTTACTTGAGTAGTGTTGGAGTTTGGTGAGGATCCAATGTTGGGTCTCAAAGGAGCTATCAAGATGGAACTTGTCTTCCAACCACATAGTTGCGAGACTGCCTAAAGAGATCCTTGCACTCATGGCTTTCCCTACATTTTTCTTNCTTCCATTTCAATTTGTTGATTTCTAAGATGGTTTCCCCCTCAATTTTTGTCTCTTGGAGCATGAGGATTTCGGGAGATTCATTTTTCAGGAGGTCTTGGACTGCTTCAGCCTTCAATGGGTTCCCCAAGCCTCTGCAATTCCAAGAGACTATACACATTATTTACTGGGGTTGGAGTGGGTAGGCCCTCCCTTGGGGGGCCTTGTTCTAGTATTTCTTCCAATGGACATCTCAATGGTGGATTGGCTTCCTTGCATTTTTTGCCTCTCCACTTCTTCTTCTCTTGCTTCTTTGTGATATTTTATCCCGAGTCTTTTTTAGGGTCTCTCGAAAGACTCATCCTCTGAAGATATGGATTTTTCTGTGGGTTTCTTTTTTATTATTTCTGTGTATGAAGGGGAGGAGGAGGTTTCGATTGGGGAGATGGTTTGGGCTACCTCGTCGTTGTTTTTTCCCACCGTGGGAGGGAGGGTCTGTTGATCAAGTTCTTCAATCACTGGATCAAATATTTCTGAAGAGTTTCTGAGGATTTCAAAGGGGGTTTTAGGGGTCTCTGGGATTGGAGGGGTGGAGCTTCCTTCCCCAGGATATTTCCCTAGAATGGGGGCACCAGGCCCTTTTGATGCCCCTTTCCCTTTGAATCTGTTGTTATTCTTTGGAAGAGTTTCTTTCTGGATCTGTGTCCATTGTTCACCTTTCGAGATCTCCCCCTCTTCGTCTACCTTCTTTTTGCAATGCCTGGAGAAGTGTCCATAGCCATGGCAGTACCTACATTTGAATGGAAGTTGTTTGTAATCTAGCTCTTGGATATGAGACCAGTTTGTGAAATTTAGTTGAATGGATTTCGGGAGAACCACCTCCAAATCCACTTCGACGCATATCCTAGCACAGGAATACTGGTCCTTTCTTTCTTCTTTGTCGATGTATTTTCTAAGAGTGTTCCCAATGGATTCCAGAGACTCAGATTCCAGCAATGCAAGGGGAGGTGGGGGAGGCACACCAAGATCAGAACGAATAAGGGCACATCTTGTGTTAGATCGAATTCTAGTGACCATTTGTTCAGGTATAGACCCCGAGGGCCCATAAATTATGGTCCATTCCTGAATATGAGGTCTTTGTCCTCTATGTTATCAAAGAAGAAAACGTAGAATACCCTGCTGATGAGATGGCTTTTGATGGCTTCTTTTACCAGGGGGCTCCAGTTCCCTTGTACCCATGAATATACAACTTTGGGAGAAGGCCATAGGCCTATGAACTGGTTGATGAGTCCCTGTTCAATGAGGTTCAAAGCATATCTTCATGTTTCTTATACTGGGAGGGAGACTGTGGGAATACTGTCCATTTTTTTGATGATTTTTTGCTGCATCTCTGTGGTTTTTCGTTTGTCGTTGGCTGAGACTAATTTTCTGAAAGCCTCTATCTCAGGAGGGAGAGGTGTGGGGAGAGCCTCAGGGCCCCCTCCTGGGGCCATGGAGTGAGGGCAAGGGAGGGGATGCACCAGGTGCATGCGTGGGTAGCCTCTTGGAGCATGAGCGTGGTGTGTATAGATCAATGGAGAATATCATTCAATTATTTTTAATCATAATAAAGTATTATTGATTAAATATAAAAATATTTATCAATTAAAAATTTAAAAAAAATCTAATAAATTATTTTTAACTTCTTATAATTTAATTTTAAATCAAACATGTGAAATCATCTTAAAGCACTCCAATTAACTTCTTATAATTTAATTTTAAATCAGACGTGTGAAAGCATCTTGAAGCACCCTAATAAAAAAACACTACAAACATGGAATAATAATAAGGTAATATTGTATGTTGAATCGAATCATTAGTACCATATTTACAATGTGTTTCTTTGAGAATCCTCCCATCAAGAATGAGTTGGAACTCTCTAAAAGAATGGTGATGGAATAGTGTGCAAATATGATAACAATTTAATGAAATTTTATTTTTTACTAGAGACACAAGGATAACACAAGAATGATGCTAAAATTTTGACTTAATGATGCTACATTTATGCTTATGATGCATGTTCATTACAATGTTTATAAGACTAAATCACGTTTGACACATTCAATGTAAGATCGACACACATCCAAACATAGACCAACACAAACCTGATGCAATGAAATAAATTTGTTTTTTAATTTTTTTGGCATTGTATCATGACATCAAATTGACACACCCACGATGCAACTACGATGTAAATATGATCCTAGAAACGATGCCTAGACATGCACTAGAAATAGAAACCAATTCATGGTTGTGAGTGTTATAATGTTACAAAAATGCAAAGATATAAGCATGCATTGTAGTATTTCATGTCAAATGCCTCAAGGTATACTAAATAATATCCTTAGTAATGTTTAATTAATGTTTAATTGTTTAATTCTTTTTGGACTAAACAAATGAATCCTTCTTGTTACTCAAGTTAGTATCCTCCAAACCCTACTATAAATATGCTACAATGATTAATGCCACTCACAATTCCATGGTAATTGCATTATCTAACATTTGAAGAACAATTTTTTTCATCATGCCAAAACCAAATACAATAATGGCCAATGTAATAATAATCTTGGAGAGCACGACAAAATTGGCAACCTAAAGAATGAATCCTCTTATCGCGTATGCAAAATAATGCTAATCAACCATCTTCTAAACAACAAAAGTTTCCTACTCAATGTGCACTAAACCACAACAATAAATTGATTCAAATGGTATATAATAAGGAGATGGTAAATTACACAACTTACTCATCGAGTTTCATAGAAAATTATGAACTCTACCTTTGCTCGAGAAGGATTGCAGAAGACCCCTCATTATTGATTATCACCAATCAAGGTGAGGAAGAACAAATGTGAAAATCACCAATCAAATTGTTGGTAGATCCGCTTTAGAATTGGAAGAGATCTTAGAGAATGTATTCGTTTCCATTGACTAATAGGAATGCTCTCCAAATATCATGGAGTTGTTATTTTTTGATTTGAGGAATATTGTGGTTGGAAAACAATAATGCATATATTAGCTACATATCAAGGGACATGACAAACTCTCTTGGGATTTTTATTTAAAGAATGACCTTGTACCCTCTTATCTGATCATTCCTCAAGATCAATAAAGCATTATGGGTAAATCAGGAGGAACACGATGCACATTTTGGAGTATCCATTTAAACTATCCCCACTATAGAAAAATCCTCATCCTTGAAAAACTCTATGTAGAATATTTATCCCTCTAAGGTGCAAATTTGAGAATTCTTTAATCAAACAGATAAGGAGGAAGGTAAGGATAAGATCCCTATGAATGATGTAATTCCTTTTTAGGAATTAACAAGATCTAGTGGAAACTTAATCAGACTTAGTTACTTGAATGGGCTCTAATTATTGGTTGCATTCACCTTCCGCCGCCAGAAAATCCATCACATGCGACCAGTATGGCGTGGAGCTCCCTGAAGATGCAAACCATTGCATGGTAAAGACTTCCCATTAGATTCATTCAATGAACCAGGTATCTTTGTTGGCTTTGGTTTGAGAATATGACAATTCTTCCTGTGTGGACACAAGGGGTATTTCAACATCCATGGGACCCAACGGTTGAAATCCCAACCCCACCTAAAATGGGCTATGGTCAGTTGAGCTATGTATGGCTCTTTTGTAATTGTGTTGAACATAGGGAAGGATCTCATCCCATATGTGCAGACTCTTGGAATTGTACATGCACAAGATATGCATGATCATCCTGTTGATGACCTCAGTTTGGCCATCCATTTGCGGGTGGAAGGTCATGGATTTGGTGAACTTGGTGTCCAGCCATGACTAGAGGATCGACTAGAATGTGATAAGGAACCGGATTTCCCTGTTTGAGATGATGGTTTGTGGTATCCCAAAATGTACCCACCCTCGTTCGAAGAAGAGCTTGGCAGTGGCCTCCACTATGATGTTATTCTTAGAGGCGGCCATGATCGCCATCTTGGAAAATCAATCAACAACCACAAAACACAGTCATTTCCCTACTTGGTTGAAGGAAGGCCCAACATGTAGTCCATTGAGATGGATTCCTAGGGCCTGTCAAGAGTAGGAAGAGGGGTGTACATGCCTTCTTTCTTAATGGTTGGTTTGGCAATGGTGCAGGTCATGTAGGACCTGATATACTTGCTAACATCTTGTTGGAGTTTCAGTCAATAGAAATGTTGTTGCAACACTAACATTGTCTTTTCTACGCTGAAGTGTCCTGCCACCCAATTGTATTGAGCTTCCCAAATTATCTTTGCTCGTTCACTTGATGGGACACAAACATGGCTCAGATGGCACAACAACCAGTCTTGAAGATGGAAATTAGTGACAATTGTGTTTATGCCCAACATTTGGTAGGTAGTGGAAAAGTCAAGATCTCTCACATAGATTTGGGGCCATCCAAATCTCTTATGTCTGCAAGAGTTTAGCACTCTGGTTAGTGCTGCAACTAGAGGTCGACTGAGGAAATCAATGATTTGGATTTATGAGAAGAACAAAATGAACACAGATCTATAACATTAAAACAGATATACATATAACAATAAAATAGATACAATGGATCTTAACTTCTATTAAATAGGAAATATGTTGAAACTATAAAATGTGGAATGAAAACAATCTTGCTAGAATGGTGGTAGTTAATCTCTAAGAAGAGATGTGATGGCTATGCACATCCATTTGAGCACATTACAATGAGGCCTCCGGGCCTTTTTTAGCATCAAGAAGTAAACATAAAACCCTAGACATCCAAAAACCTAACCCTAGGAGATGAAGCGCCAAAAGTCATGTGGGCCCCGATGGGGTAAGTTGGTACATCAACTTCCCAGGATTGTAAATTTTTCATTCAATCTTCGTTTTATGTGCATGGTATCCCATTGGAAAGGTCTATCTGAGGACTACACATTATGTTTTCTTAATTTTGATTGTCGTGATCCAAGAAAATGTTGTTTAGGGCCTCAAAATGGCCCCAGAAGTTTATGACCCGAAAAGTTAGAAAAATCTGCCAAGATAAAAACTGTAACTACCAAGATGAAAGTTGAATGTGAGCCAACTAGGAGAGGTGGGTGGCCATTGATATCCACCTAGATAAATCAGTGACGTGGTTGGTTCTCCCTGTCTTATACTTGATGTTTAGATGGAATTTTTGCAAGTATGTGGACCACTTCTGATGGCATTCATTCTACAATTTGTCTTTTGTATTCATGAACTACAGAGGCTTATGATCAATGTGGATGACTATATCCTTCTTGAGAATATAATTCCTCCACTAGCGACATGCTTGTACAATTGATTGCATTTATTTGTCGTAAGTGGGGTACTTACAGACGATATCTGATAGTTTCTCACTATGAGAGGCCACAGGATGTCCATGTTGAGTAAGAACTGCACCCATAGTATAGTTTGAAGCATCTGTCTCAATATCAAAAGGTTGTTGTAGGTCAGGTAATGAGAGCACCAGGGAAGAGCACAAGCACTGCTTCAAATCATCAAACTCTTTCTGTTGTGAATGGCCTCACATGGAATTTTCCTTCCCACCACCCTTGGTCAATTGGCTAAGGGCCCATGCAATGTGGAAGAATCCCAACACGAACCTGTGATAGAAATTGGCAAGGCAAAATAATATCTAAATCTCAATGACTGTGATCAGGTCTAGCTAGTCACAAATTACTTGGATATTTGTTGAATTGGCATGCACCCCATGCTTATCAACAATGTATCCTAGGTATTGGACCATGTTCATGTTGAAGGAGCACTTTTCCAAATTTTCATATAGTTTGTGTTACCGTAAAGTGTGTAGAACCTGTTGAATGTGATGCAAGTGTTCCTCCTAACTCTTGATAAAGATGAGGATGTCATCCAAATACACCACCACAAAATAATTGGTGAAAGGCCACAAGATATCATCCATCATCCTCATGAAATTTGTTCGAGCATTTGTCAAGCTGAAGGGCATGCTAAACCATTCAAAAAGACCTTCTTTGGACTTGAAGGTAGTCTTCCATACATCGGTCTTCTCTATTGGGACCTGGTGGTAGCCGGACTTTAGATCAATATTACTCAAGTATTTTTCCCCCTTGAGTTAGACAAGAATATCGTCAATTCATGGAATTAGGTATCAGATCTTAACTATTATTTTATTTAGGGACCGATAATCAATGAAAAGTCACCAGGTCCCATCTTTCTTCTGCACAAGCATGATTGGGTTTCCACAAGGTGATGATATTGGTTGGATGTGCCCCTTTTCAAGAAAATCTTGGATCTAACACTTGATTTCCTCATTTTTTGATAGAGAGCGACAATAGACTAGCCCATTGGGTAGTGATGCATCGAGGTTCAGATCGATTGAGTGCTTGACCTGACAATGAAGAGGTACCTCAGTGGGTGAGAATATGTCTTTGTATTCTTCCACGATATTATCCACTTGCTTTTGTTGTGTGGAGAGACCTGTTGCAGAGTCCATGGATGTGGTTGTAACCTTTCGCTCACATTGAGCATGAATCATGAAGAAGACAAGCTTCCCATCTTGAGAGATGACCTTCCTCCATTGCTTGGAATGGATCAAGGAAATTTCAGTAGGTGGGACTACCTTAGGTATCCTGTACAATTTCTTGTCCAAAGTAATAATAAAACTATCAGGCCTAGACTCATATACAACATGATGTTTCCATAAATAAGGTTTTCCCAAATGAACATCACAACCTTCAAGGGAGGAGACATCACACAATACCTCATATTTTAAGGGCTTGATGTCATAGGTAAGTTGACACTGTTGGTTGACGTGGATATTGCTCCCTTGGTGGAGCCATCTGATGGTGTACAACTATCGGTGTGGTGTTCTCGACATATCCAACTGCTTGATGACCTCCACTGATATGATTTTCTTTTGGCTGCCGCTATCAACGATGACGTGTATCGGAGTACCCTTCACCCACATCTGTGAATGAAAGAGGCACTCACCTTCCTCTGGTTCATCAAGTTCACCGGGTTGGACCTTGGTGGTATCAAGGGTGGCACTGGGTTCTACATCAATGATTTGTCTCCCTTTTTCTAGTTCTGAATCAAAGTCGGAGTCCACATTCGATTAAGAGGCTTTCACCTCAGCCACCAATGACTACTTTGAGTGACATTCAACGGTTTTATGCTAGGGGCTCTTATGGAACTCGCACCACTTCCCAGTGTCTTTTTTTGTCTTCCCATTGTCTTTATTTGTTTTCATCTTAGACTGGTTGTCCTAAGGTTGTCCATCCTTTCTCTTCCCTTTTTTCTATAGGTTGGGGTCTCCTTTTCCTTTCTTCTATTGTGAGGAGTTTGCAGACCCAAACTGCCATGTATTTTTTTTAAGCTTATGCTCAATTTTTACAACATATCGATAGGCTGCACCAAAAGGATGACATGTCCAAAAACTCCATTTCTATCTGGATGTATCTATGCAGACCACCGTGGTAGTTGAGCACGAGATGTTTCTCAGAGTCTTTTATACCCAGCTTGGTGCGAAAGGTATGGAAGACATTGATGAACTCTGTCATTGTTGGTCCCTTTCCTTTCACAGTGTGGTCTATTTTGTATGTAATAAGTCGTCATAACTTCCAACAAGGTAGTATTGTTCCTTAATATCATACCTGAAAGAAACCCGCGTGGGTGTGACTACAAATAATTTATATTCCTATGTTTCCTTTTTCTCATAGAAAGTCTCCCACCAATATTTGACATGGGGGACGACCTTAAGGAGAGAAAATGTAATCTTTTCTTTATTGGAAAAGTTATGGAAAGAAAAATACCCTTCTAGAAATTTTAACCATTTGTCTACAACATCTGCATCTATTTGACCTTCAAATATAGTAATATCAAAATTGATTTGTACCTTGAAGGGGGCGGTGCCTCCGCTCAAGGAAGATGCATTTCCTATTAGCAATCATCAAAGGATTTGTGCAAAATTATCCATCATCTTGTTTCTTTGTAATGTGATAACTTCCTTGAGAAATAGTTTAAATGGATATCATGCCCCATCATCTCTCTTTTCTTCCCCCATGTGAAACCATCGGGTTCGGCGAGGGCGATATTGCAAAGGTTTGAGAAGATATGTGGTGGCTACACGTATTCTCTTGAGCACATTAAAATGAGGCCTCTAGGAATTTTTAGCAACAATAAGTAATCAAAAAACCCTAGACATCAAAAAACCTAACACTAGGAGATGAAGCGCCCCAATGGGGTAAGTTGGTACATCAACATTTTGGGGTCATAACGTTTGCATACAATCTTTGTTTTAGGGGCACGATAGCCTATTGGAAAGGTCTATCTAAGGACTACACATTTTTCCGTCACACTCTAACTTTGTTTACAATGTGACTATTGCGAGCCCAAAAAACTTTGTTTAGGGCCTCAAAATGGATCCAGAAGTTTAAGATCTGAAAAGCTAGAAAAACAACTGCCAAGATGACAACTTTATGTGAGCCAATTGGAAGAGGTGGGTGGCCACTAATATCCACCTGGATCAAATTTAGAGCATCAAAGGATCTCATATCAAGATCTTCACATAGAAACTAATGGGTTTCTTGAGGCCAACTTGCTGGGAACATGTATTTTTGGTTTAGTTTATAAAAATATTATAAGTGATGACACACTTGTTACTATGAAAGTTTTCCAATTCCAAAACAACAAGGTTGAAAATATTTTTAGAGTAGAATGTAGTGTCTTACAAAATATTCGACATCAAAATTTGGTGAGAATCGTAACCTTGTGTTCCAACCTCCATTTCAATGGATTAGTGTTCCAGTTGATGTTTAAAGAATCTTGGAGAATAATTTGTATCCTAATAGAGATGAAAACAATTATGAATATGTATTTGAACTAATACTAGAAATATGTTTAGTCATTTCCATAGATGTGGCCCATTCCATAGGATATCTTTATCTTGATTCTTTTGTGTGAGTAGTGCATTGTGATAAAAAAACCCAACAATGTTCTTTTGGATGAAGACATGAAAGAGCAAATTCATAGATTTTAGTACTTAAGAATTAATACTCACTTACTTTAACACATTCCTTGAAAGGATCCACGAGCTACATTTCCCTAGGTATGGCATTTTAGAATGTTAAATTTACTAGTCTTTTCTCCAACAATTTTTATATGCATTGGAAAAGAAAGATTTGATGAAGTTTTCCTTTAATGCCAAGTATGGATTAGGTGAGAAAGTGTCTACCAAAGGACATATTTACAACAATGGCATTTTTCTATTGCAAATGATTACCAAGAAACTAAAAACTAGTGACATATTTTCTAGAGACCTAAACTTGAATAAGTGGGTAAACTTGGCATTTCCAAACAGAGTGAAGGATGTATTTGACCATGGTCTTTTTAGTGAGGTTGATAAAATTGATTTTAAAGAAAATAATGTATACAAGTTCCTAATTAATTTTATACGTATTGGTTTTCTTTGTTCAAAAGATTCACCTAACAAATGACCAATTATAAGAGATGTGGTAATGGTGTTAGAGAAGCTCATAGAGGATTTGGGGGAAAATGTAGATTCTCCTAAGAGATTAACATGAAGCACGTCCAATTTTCTTAGCAATACAAATGTAATAAGGAATACTACACATGCACCAAATTCATAGGGTTCTTCTACATTTTAGTTTGTGAAAATTGCAACAACAAAGGATTTCAATATTTCTATTATTCTTACAATTTTAATTTTGTTTCAACTTATAGGCGTTCAAGTAAAACTCTACTAGTATTTATATCTATTTTTGATTATTTCCAATATGAAAAATATATTCTTTTTTAACAAAATATTATATACATCGCAACTCTACATTTGATTTATTTTATTATCCATCCATGATGTCAATTCTCTTGTCCATGAAGTAAATTATCAAGAAATTAATCACATTCTTTATGTTCCTAGATGAAAGGATTTTTTATTTTTATTTTAAATCAACAAAAACTTATAAATAGGTCTCTCATGTAGTGCAATTTTACCTTGATATGATTTCTTTGTGATGAAACTTGGGATTATTTTTCAAAGTAATTACACTTAATTTTCACAACAAATAGGTACAAAGTACCCATGTTCAAGTCTAATATATTTACAAAAATATTGCAACCAAACAACTTCCTTCGAAACCTCTAAAGCTAATATGTACTCTACTTTAGTACTGCAATGGGAAACCAATTGTTGTTTCTTTCTCTTCCAACTCATAACTCCTTCAAAAATATATATATATATATATATAT